>JAMKQA010043315.1:0-17393 GCA_024699735.1 Posidonia australis | reverse complement strand
CTACCAAAAAAGATCAAATCTTTCAGGATATAAACAAGCAGGTACCACACAAATGCGTAAAAAACACAAAAAACTGGCAGAATAATCCAACTTGCTCCTCGTCTGGGGCAGTGGCAGGATGAGTTGAGAAGCCTGTGGAAGCAACGGTGTGCCGGAGCGAAGAAAGAGACCGCCCCACCGCGCATTCAGTGACGCGGGCCGATGCAAGGCCACCGTCCTCGAAGTCGCCCCACCTTCCACAAGCACCTACCAAAAAAGATCAAATCTTTCAGGATATAAACAAGCAGGTACCACACAAATGCGTAAAAAACACAAAAAACTGGCAGAATAATCCAACTTGCTCCTCGTCTGGGGCAGTGGCAGGATGAGTTGAGAAGCCTGTGGAAGCAACGGTGTGCCGGAGCGAAGAAAGAGACCGCCCCACCGCGCATTCAGTGACGCGGGCCGATGCAAGGCCACCGTCCTCGAAGTCGCCCCACCTTCCACAAGCACCTACCAAAAAAGATCAAATCTTTCAGGATATAAACAAGCAGGTACCACACAAATGCGTAAAAAACACAACTTGCTCCTCGTCTGGGGCAGTGGCAGGATGAGTTGAGAAGCCTGTGGAAGCAACGGTGTGCCGGAGCGAAGAAAGAGACCGCCCCACCGTCGCCAAAGCTCGAAGCCAATGCAGGAAACCTTGAATAACATTGTTGTCTTGATCAATTTTCTCCAATGCAGGAATACAAAATGCAGCTGTCTTGCCAGTCCCATTTTTAGCCCTTGCAGCAATATCACTCCCTGTTTAGCAAGATTTCATGTCCTTGCAGCATCTCAAAATCCAAATTGCTGCCAAGACACATGATTTCAACTTCACGTAGAAAACAAGTGAATTTTAAAATTGCATATGAATTTATTCTAGAATTAAAAACAATCCACTTGCCGACTCGGCCTCGAGATACTTGCAGATCCTCTCGACCACATCCCTCCCCTTGGCACTGTTCTGCATGAACCTCTCGGCGCACCTCTGCTCCACCTTCCTCGCCACGGCGGCGATGACAGACGTTCCTGGCGACGAAGTCCATGGTTCGGTTGGGGGAGTCGACGACGGTGGTCTTGACGTAGTGGTAGACGACGGAATCGTGGCCGAGGAGGCGACGGAGGGGGAAGGGGAGGGTGGGGGAGCGGACAGTGATGGAGTGGGTGGTGTGGAGGAGGTCGTGGGAGGGGTCGAGGCCGCGGGAGTGGGTGTGGACATCGGTGATAAGAACTGGTGTGGTTTTGGATGAAAAAGGGACGGATGTAATTTTAAGGTACTGTTGCGAGTACACGTAGCGATAACATGTCTTTGTTAAGTCTTCGTTAAATAAGGTTCTTTGTTCTCGTTATTTTTTCTCGTTAAAAGTCATCGTAAAATTTGATTTGTCTAGTAGTACATTATGACTGGTGGAGAGAAGTGCTATGATGAGTTGCAAAAGCAGAAGATGTGTAATGGACTGAGCCTCCATCGGGAGACAATTGGCTCAACCGTAGAGTGAAGCATCATTGTCTTTCTTTTTTCTGGTTAAGAGGAGGAAAGGAGGGAAAGAAGTGGAGACATGAGTTTTCGTGTTGTGTGTTTAGATGGAGCCTTTTACTATATATCAAGGAGAAGTGTGAGGGAAGCTGGGAAGAAATTTCGATGGAGAGACGAAGTCCAAAACAATGTGTCGGAGAAGGAAAGAGACTTGAGAGCGTGGGGTCCAAGTTATGGGTGAAATCTTGAGTTGTATAAAAGAAGCTTCAGCATCAGTCTCTATCATGTGTGCATGGTAATAAACTATTGCTATGTATTTTATTGCCGATTTCTAGAGTGAGGTGTAATATGGTCCGAGACATGTATAAAGTGTTTCATTATGTGTAGCTCTATGTTGGATAATTTGATGGTTTAGAACGGTGAGCTATTACTATAGTAATTTATAAATTAAGTATTTTGACTTGTATTAGTAGTTCATACTTAAGTTAATTTAGAACAGCAGTTTCACAGATTTGTCGCAGACTAGAGTCAAAACAACTAGACTTGGACTTGAGACATGACAAAATGGTATCGAAGTGAGAAAATCAGTCGGAAGTATAAAAGAGATAAGTATTGTACGAGACTAAATGCTACAACAAAGCAAGTTGACGGGAGCTACCTCTAGAACTCGTACGAGTCACCTCTAAAGTCCTACATCATCTGATGGTCTTAATGTGGTTCTTAACAAGGACGTCAAGGGATTAAGTGAGAGAGAATATAATATCCTAAGATGTACATGAGGTGCTTTATAGTCTACACCAGATAATTTGATGATTCAAGATGGTTATATAGGAAGGTGAGATACTATTATAGTAATTTATGATTTAAGTATTTTGACTCGTGTGTGTTCGTAGACCATATTCAAGCTACTATAGTCTTTAAAACAGTAATTTCATGGACTCGTCGCACACCAGAGCTAGGCCATCAGGCTTGGGCTCGGTGAGTGAGAGAGGGTGTCTCATATGAGACTTGTTAAATAATATATTAGGAACATGAAGTAATTTTCTCCTCTTTTTTATTAGTGATAATAATAACTAGACTAAAAGCACATGCTGTATGGAGTTCATGTATCGAGGATTTGCAAAAAAAATAAGAATAAAAGTGAATGCAAGTTAAGTGAACAACAGAAGAAAGAAGTCAAAGTATGAGAATTTAATGATTCTTCGGACTTCGTAGGTATCTTGGAAGTACAAGTCGCGTAGAGTGTTTAGAGAGCTGAGTAATTAACAATCCACATGTATAAAAAACTCAGCCGGACAGAACTAATGTTCATATTAGGCATCTAATAATAAATTCTTTAAATGTGTTTCCCCTCCGACTGCTGAAACATGACAGTCAGTTTTATGTAAGAAAAACATCCAATCAAACACGTGATCTGTATGAGTCTATCCGTGACCAATTTGAGGTTTGTTGATCTTAAAAAACATCACCAAGAACTGTCAAAGAGAACACTTTGATTAGCCTAAGAACAAGGGACAAAAACACATGAATCTGGTGGATTTGTATTCATCTCTCGGAGATGACATGAATCCACTACCTTGTAAGCAACTAGATTCTTTCTTAATAAATTAAATCTTGTACTTTCTTTAAATTTTCCTTCGGGAAAAAATTTAAATGCTAGTGCCCAATGCCAGTTCTGTTACCAACCAGAAAAAAAATGCTGGTGCTTTGTATAACCACAGTACATGCTAAAAAACAAGGCACCTCATTCAAAGAATTCATGTCTCGTATAGGCAAAATAATCCACAATTGGCTCTGGACTGTCTGAATTGATCACGGGCTCCTATACGGAACCAAGTTGAAGCAAAAACAAGAAGCCAACACTAAGATCTTGGACATATTATTCACTGCCTAGCAAAATATACATAAAAAAGGAAGAAGAACGGAACAAAGGATTGAGACAGTGAGAAGAACACTTTCTTCGTTTCTAACTCTAATTCCAGGAAGCAAATGGCGGCCATGATGACAACCAATCTTCTTTGCTCTATGCAACCACTGGCACTGGCAACCGCAGCATCTCGTACCTCTCTGCCCTCCACACTCTATTCATCCTCTCGATGAACTCCTCCGCTCTTCTCTCCAAATCATCCTCCTTAATTTCTTCTTCTTCTTCTTCTTCTTCAGAAAGCTCATCCACCACTTTGTTGTCGTCGTCGTTCTCCTCCTCCTGTACCGTCTCTTCTTCGACAACATAAGCTGTTGTCTGCGAAGAAAAGAGAAACTTCCCTACCAACCAAGTGCTAGACTTGGTGCCATGTTTGTCATTGCCGTTGCGGCTGGCGAACAGAAGCGCTACGATGAGGTTGCAGACGCAGAAGACGAGAAGTGAATTGGACTCCGACTGGGAGATGATCAGCTCAACTGCTGACTGTAGTAGCACCATCTTTACCCCTCCCTCTGTCTGGTCACAGAGGAGAAGCAAACAAATCAAGCGAGAGAGAACGAAAGAAATAGTAGGACTTGTTGTGCTGTGCGCATGATGCGAGGGGCCTGTTATAATATTATACAAGGAAGGAGAGGTGTGCGAGAGAAGAAATTTGAATGGATTGTTGAAGACCAAAACAGCGTATGGGACAAGGAAACGGCTGGCGCAGGGTAGCTCGGGCCCTTGATATGTGCAAGAGAAGCCCCAGCGTAAGCCTACGTCATGTGTGTGAAGCTGGCGACTAGTTGCATGGATTTTGTCGCCCATCCGAAGGTGAATTTAAATGTAATTTTGATTAAATTGGTTGAATTTTATTTTGAATTTCGAATTGATTTTTTTTTTTTAGTTTTAAATATATTTTTAATGTGATCAATATAGTTTAAATTTGGTGACTAGTGGTTCTTTGTATTATTGTCATTTTAGTGGAGTGTTTATCGTAAAAATATAGGCAAATTTTATTTGAAAAATAACCTTCAAGCAAAAACAGACATCTACTGGAAGCCACTGGCCGTAGACCCTATCCTTCTAAAGGAACAAGAATTTTCTTTTATTCTCATATCTCCTATCACTAACAACAAATAATGCAAATTGATCAATAATTATTTATTTCATTGACAAATCTAATAATCCTCTAGATTTTTAATGAAACAAAACTGACTAGAATACTTAAATACTAAAAATCTAAAAAGAAAAAGTCTTATAATAATAAGAATAATATCCTTTAAGTCTCATCCCACAATAAACAAAATGTATAATTGTTTTAATTTTTCTAAAGACTAAGATGGTTCGACATCAGAATAAAATTCTTAGGACTACAACTAATGCCACTATGCAACTATCCCACTTAAAAAATGGAATAAATAACAAAACATTTTTACTAAGTCAAAGTGAATGGGTATGTATCCCTCTACAGACGATACATTAATATGAATAAACTGTTATAAACTGAATCTCTATACTATAAATGGAAACAATAATGATAAAACATTCAATTTGTAACTACAAAGAAATTCAATAAATTAACAACAATAATCTTAAAAACCTTCTAATTTTTAATAATATGAGAAGAAGTACTTTTCTTAAGAAAACCTAATTCTAGTAAAACTCTTTGAATAAGTATAAGAAAAGAAATCCATGTCTCTCTCTCCTTCTACGTGTGTGTGTGTGTTAATGAAATTCTAAGGGAAAACTCTTCGAAGAAAATAAATAAATAAATACACATCAATCAAGGACAATGTCAACCTCATAGTTAATGTAAACTCTATCTTAATATCATATAATATTTCCTTAGAAGTTTAAAAAATGAGTACATTGGACATTTCAATTTCACACCATAGTTGTTATTACTAAGAGGAAATTAGAAATCAAAACTCTTGGTCCTCTAGAATGGACCCTCACACATTCAAGCTAATCTAATCTTAAATAACTCATTTCGAAATGCTACAAATGAAACTCGAGTAATATAAGGATACTTGTCAAAATATTGAAACCTTTAAAAAGCCAATATGTACAACCAAAAGTTTAATTTCTTTGGTAAATGTCAAATGGCTAAGTGTAAAACTTCCATTTGAAAACAAATTCTACATAAGGCTTAAATTTGAATACACTTTCAATCTAAACTAGAAATATGTCTTGCACTTGTTTAAGAATTTCCGAAAAAATTCCAACATCATCTTTACTATTAAAAAAACAGAATTTATCACTTCATGTGTCAAAAGTAGAAAAAAATTTATCAACTCTACTTGCCTACAAATTTTGAAATAAACACTTGTGCACATAGGCCACCAATTATCAGATCTATTGTTCTACAAAGGTTGAGATAGTGACATATCTACACATATGTTTCCTACTAACTTCAACTAACAATAAACTTTCATAAGTAGATTTATTTACAGGTTATATTTCTTAGTTTGCAAGAACCTGAAATGGTAAACGAGGAACACAAAGGAAATTTATTGTTCACCACAAGGGCTGAAAACAACCATATTGATTCCCTCTCAACTTCAACTATATATATAAATATATACACTTTCATGAGCCATATTGGTTTACAGCTTAGATCTTTAAATATGCATGAATCTGAAAATTAATCAAGGTAATATACTACAAGATAATCTATATTTATTGTCATTCAATATGAAATAGTCATCAATATAAGTAATCATTAGTGACGATAAAAATCAATCGTCTCTGTAAGTTAAATATTGTAATAGTCAATTTTAAACTATCAATATAGATTAAAATTACTAACGGTAACAACATGGACCGTCACAAAAAAAAATTAATTATAGCAACAACACTTTTCTATGTTGTTAGTAAATGTAATATATAGTGACATCTATTTAAGAACTTAGGTAATTATTTGAAATGACTTATATATTACAATAAATGAATTTTCTTTAAAATCTATTTTATTTAATTTTTTCCACACATTAAATTTTTTATTATTATATCAATACATCTAATTAAATTACTTTACATTTTATTTTTAAAATCATATATTCCGATCTTACGTAAATTCTTTAGTATCGTACCTATCTATATCCACCCAAAACTAAAAAAAACCCGCCCTCTCCCATTTTTTCTTGTACGAAATCTCAACCTCTTCACCTCTTCCCCTCAAAACCTCCACGAAAATCACCTTTCCACCAGTGGCAAAGCCACGTTAATAAAATCCTTTATAATGAGATTAGGGATTTAGGACGCCACGACTTAAGCTATCCATCCTCAATCCTTTATAATGATATTCCATCTCCCAAGGATTGTCTTTTTGGTGCATTTATTTACAGCACAAAGCCTATGACACGTATAAAACAAATCGTAATTAATAAATCAATGTTGGCATCTTGAAAACTCGTTTTTGTTATCTCTGTCAAAGACATTCCTGTTGGGGGAATGAACATAGGATCTTCTACTATCTTTGCTGAAGAGCCACTCTTTGCTTATTCTATTAGTTGGTGTGCTACTGAACCACTTACTCTTGTGGTAATTCAGTTGTCTCTCTTTTCTATTCATTACCTTTTCTTTTAGACTTGATTGTTGTGTTCTTTCTTCAATGTCCTTTAAGGGTAATTTTTTGTAGCTGAGCCTAATGCTTTCCATAAGTTGCTTTCCTCATGCATAGCGTATAACTGATGGAATGTCCAATTCAGGTCGTAGAAACCCAAAGGATGGCTAATGTGGCTGCTACCTAGGGACTAGTTGATTATGAAACTGTAAATCTACAATGACCTATTTTATCAATTGATGAAGTTGTCAAAAAATCCAGGTTTTTCGAGGTCTCGTCATATTTTATCCCAATATAGGTTGAAAATTTCTCCATTGGAATGGAAAGCACTGATCACAAGATTCTCTCATTAGAGCTGATTTTTGTCTCCTTTTCATTTCCTAATCATTATTGAGATAAGTTGGTCAAAAGACAATTTGCAAATTTATTAATGCATTGTCTTTTCTTCTTCTTTTTTTTGTAACATTTATGGTATTATATTAACTTCTTGGTTATGTGTCCACCACCAAGAATCAAACAGTAAAGTTCCAGATATTACAATAGTTTAGGATTTTAAAAGACCTAATTACAACCAAAAAATACTCGACCACTTATAGAGAGTATGCCGCAAATATCCAGAGTAAAAGTGCTTTACAGCCTAGATCAAAAAAGAAGCATTACAGCACCAGATGAAAAAGACCATAGAATCTGATTAAGAAGATTTTAATCAAAGCAAGGTGGTCTTCAATTGAATTGAGAATTAAGGGGGGAGGCTCAGTTTGAGCATTAACAGTAGGAGGCACCATATTATTGCTTGTCGATGCTCCAATTTATTGGTGATCCACGTTCCAAGAGTTTTGCATATCATCAATAGATTGAAGTAAAGTCTTTCTTTCAAAACCTGTTTCTATCTAAGCATACATAAGAGAGATAATTTCGAATATGACATTCTTACATGAGTTAGAGCAATTACAGAAAATTCTATTATTTCTTTCCTTCCAAATACTCCAAACCACAGCTGGGATTAGTATATTCCACCCAGTATCGGCTATAGGAAAGGAGCATTTAGGTCTATATTTGAATAAATATTCAATATAGTAAAACATAGGATACAAGGAGCAATTAATAAAGAATTTCCAAACTGCAGTTGCAAAAGGACAGTACATAAATAGATGAGAAACAGTTTCACAATAACTATTACACATAATGTACATAATGCATTGTCAGTTTAATGATGGATATTTAGATTATGGATATAATTTTGTTTTATAATTATTTTATTATTTTACCATTGGAAGTCTTAAAATATCCCTTAGGAGATCCATTTACTAGAACAGAAAACCTGGCTTGGATGATGCACATTTTAATTTAAGTTATCCATTTATCCCTACATTCTAAACATTTTAGAGAATCAAGTAAGAAATCTCAATGAATATTATCAAATGCTTTCTCAAAGTCTAGTTTTAAGATGAATCCAGGTATTCCAGCCATTTTCATATAATGTAATGTTTCCTGTGCAACCAGAAAGCAATCTCCTATGTATTTTCCCGAAAGAAAAGCACATTGGGAATTATCAATAATATTGTTGAGGATAGGGGTGAATCTTGTCGCAAGAGTCTTTGTAATAATTTTATATAGACTGTTAACAAAACTAATTGGTCTGAAATCCTTTATGTTTTGAGAGCTCTTTTTTTTGGAATTAGACAAATAAAGGTCTGATTTATAGAAGTCAAATATTCTAAGTCAGATGTAGAGTAGAGATGTTGGAATATTTTTAGAATGTCATTCTTGATGGTATCCTAGAATTGTTGAAAGAAAATAATTGGAAACCCATCTGGTCCTGGGGCCTTTTCCCTAGATAATCTTCCAATACTCTGGTGTATTTCTTCTAAGGACAAAATGTTAGTTTTTGTTCTCATCTTTTCCACATATCTCACAACAAAAATTTTGAGTCTTTCTGATTCTATTATATTTATTTTATATCCAAAAAATGTTTTTAAATTGAATACTTTTTTTTAACCATTTGGATTGGATCACTTGATATTTGACTTCTGAGACTACTTGTGATGACTTTGAAATGAGGACTGAATTAATTTGGAATCAATTATATATTTAGGATTACTGATTTATTTTTTTATTTTATTTTTAAATTATTTGAAGTGATTATCCAATAAGAAGTATTACATCTTTACATAAGTTTTTCTAGGATACAAATGAAACCTATCAACTCTATCCATGTCAGTCATCTGTTATTTACATAATGGACTTCTTGGTTCAATAGTGCTTGCCAGTGACATCACGCCTCATATGTGACAAATGCCAATGGTTCGGAATATCAGTGCCTTCTTTGATCCTTGATGTACGTCTTTGTTCTCGACATAGATATCATTAAACAATTTGATTATTAGTATTAGTTCATTACTACTATATTATCTAACAATTGGTTTGATGATTTTATTATGTTACAGAAAAATGGTTCCCATAACCAGACTTTTGTATCTACATGCATGGATTCCTCTCTAAGTTGGTAGGAATTAATTAAAAATTCCATTTCTATTAGTTCAATGTTGCAGTTTAGCTTGTTTTACGAGGAGAATTTACTAAACATAACATTATAACAATCCTACCTTTGAGTTTCTTCTACAAAATATAAGTAGAATTTTAATTGAAAAAACCAAACATCCAAGCATTTGATACTCATTGATTCTTAGTCTTACAAGTTTGTGATCTTTATATGATCCTAAAGCTACATAACTTACTTATCAAATGATTTCATATAAAGAAACATGGTCGTTTAGTTCTTTGTGTTGCTTTTTACAATCCTAAATAAGAAGTTACAATTATATATATGTTTGAACCATAGAGGTGTGGATGAACACAATTATTAATATTTATTTTTAAATATTTTATCAAATTAATTTGTTTAGTTTAAATACAGGGCAGCATTTGGTTTTACATGATCTTAACCCAAAACCTGTTGTATTGGTCACATAAGCACACAAATGTCCGCAATGCTTGTGGCATGAAATACTAATAAGGATGCATGTGATATTTACTTATGGGAATATGAGAGTGCTCTTGATGTTAACATATATAGGGATCTGATCTTGATTTCAAATGGAAAACAAGTTAAATTAAGGAACTTGATGAAATGCAAAAGGAGGCTTCTAAAGAAAGAAGAGGAAGTTAGATCGTTCATAAAATAAAAAAATACATATTAAAATATTGTTCACCAAAATGATCTCTTTGTTAAAACATATGTGACATTTCACCTTTCAACTCAAAAAAAAAAAAAATCTTTTGTATCATGTATTTGTAAATGGTTGATATTTATATTTACGTCAATTTATGTGATGTATATTTGAGACAAATTATGTAATGCAAATAATTCTTAATTAACGTTTGTTAATGCAATCACTTGATATAATTACCTAGTTCATTGTCATAATAATATGTAATTACTAATGTTACAAATAAAAAAAATGTCAATGAATGACTAATATACTGATAGAGTATGAGGTTAACCGTGTTATAGTACATATGTACTAATATGAGAAATTGAAAAGTGTCAGTAAATAATTAATATAGTGATAGTTTATATAGTTAACCGTCACTATAATATATAATTAGTGATATAAGAAATAAAAATGTGTCGATAAATTTTAATCTTTAGTGACATTTATATCTCTTTAGTCATCAGTAAAGTCACTTTTTTAAGATAGTTACAATAGTAATTGTCAGTAAATCAAACATATATAGCGACAAAAAATATCATCATAATAAACAAATTTTACTAATGATTATAAAAAAAGCATCACAATACCATTTAGTGACGGAACTTTAATTAATGATGAATCAACCATCAGGTGACTGTTACTATATCTATACTGATGATTTTATGCACTTTTATTGATAATCAGGATTGTCAGTAAAGAGTAGTTTTCACGTAGTGATATGAGACATCTCTACTACTATTGCGTTTGCGACAACGATACAAACAACAACAATTTCATATGAAATGCATAGATGAAATTATATTGATATTCAAGACTAACCATCTAGAATTGAACTAGAATTTTAATGACTTGCTAACTAGAATATCACAAAAATTTAGCATGGATTTTTATTACTATCATGCACTTCTACGACTTTACCCCTATTTCATAACTATACTTCCTAATAAAAAAACTAAACCCACTTAGTTAAGAAAGTAACCAAATTACTCCATGCACAATCAAGAATCTCCTCCTTGGATATATTGTTTTCCTGAGTAGAGCATTACTTATCCTAAATAAGAACTAATCCCAAATCAAATGCTCAGTACAAGAAGGGTAAAATTAAACCCCTAAATCTTATTCAATCATGAACACAGTGTTTGATCCAAGAGAGAAAAACAAGGACTTAGACCGACTTTGAACAAAAATTCAACAAGGGAAGAAAAAGAAGGTGGAAGTCTGACCCATCGGGTGACGGTGACATAAAACCCACTGCATGAGGAGGGTGCCAGTTGAACCTTGCCAAGCCCTGTTTCTACACTACACTAACACCAACAATTGGTTGCACGAATGAAGGGGAGAAGAGGATGGTGATCACTAGCTTCTCTTCCTTCCTCTCCAACATCGCTACCTGAGATAGAGAAAGGAGGTAAGGGCACAAGATGAAAGAAGAAAAGAAGGAAGAAGAGAAGAAGGGCGTTGAGTGGGGAAAGGAGGTCGAAGGATTTAGGATTGTAATGTGAAGTCAAATTATCAGATGAAGTCCGACCTCACTTTTATATGATAAGGTCCTTTGTCTCCGATTGTACATTTTATATCTTACAATTTAGATTTAAAGGTGTTTTAAAATATGTTTAATTACATGTGTTGATCACTCATTAGCATTCTTTTGTTTTATACTGTGTTTAATTACATTGGTAAATGTATTGTTGAGCACACATGTGAGCTTAGTTTTGTCGAATAACTCTACACTCTTTTAGATTTTTGTGGGCTTCGTTTTTTATGCCCAGGTTCATGTATTAATGACTCATCAATTAAGAATTTCTCTCCATGTGAGATTGGTTTTGACGGGAATAAAAGTCATTGATGCAATACATTTATCTCCATGCGGATATAATAATTACCTACAATTTATGACCTTAACTATTCATTTGCAATATTGATTAACATTTTCACACTTGTTTTTTTGGAATGTTTCTTGTTTTAAGGAAGCAGTATTTCTAATAAATATTGATTATTATGTAGTATCAATTTATAGAGACCATTCATCATTAAATGAATACTTTAATATTCCTTTTTATATGACAATATTATTTTTTTATTATTATAATATTTTAGTTTTTTAGTTTTAGTTTCAGTTTTAATTTCACACTCCTTTATTTTTATTGTAGTGTTACATTTTTTTCCCTATTTTAGTTTCAGTGTTACTACGCTTTCCTATTTTAGTATCAGCACTTGAGATTTATTGCTAGAGTTTCATGATGAGGCTGAAGGAAATGGTGGCAAGGTAGAGGAGAGTGCAGTGAGTCACAGAGGTGACAGAAAATGTGGCGAGACGAAGGGGAGGATGACAATGGATGAAGGGAGGACAACAGCAAGTGATGGATGGGAGCAAAAGGCAATGACAGGTGACAGAGGGAAGGGAGGGCGTCAAAGGCACCGATAGGTGATAAGGATCTACAAGAGGAGAGGGTGTGAAGGGTCAGTGGGACCAATGAGAGGGAAGACGTCCGTGTTGGTGGTGGGTTCATTGTATTGAAATTTTTAAGCTACGATTTTAGTATTATATTTGACAATTTTGTTTTGTAGTTTTAATTTTGGTATTACATTTTTGTGATTATATTTATTTTATGTTAATGTGTTGTAGCTATAATGATTTTTTGTTGTAGCTACAATGATTTTTTTACCTTGATGTAATATTTAATAAATAATTAGAAGATATGATTTAGGATTATAGAAAATGTTTTTGCCTACTTAGCACTCATTTGTGATTGTTTAATATTAGTTTTAACTTTAATGAACTCCAGTTAGTTTTAATGTTACGTTAATAATTTTGACTTTTAGTGAAATTTTGGTATTATGTTTAGAGAATTTTATTATAGTGGATATAGATTTTATCATATAAAAAAGTTACGATTTTGAGTGTTATGTTAACGATTTTTCCTATTAATTTTAGTTTTGCTCTTATGTTTCTTTGAATTTTGTTATGAATATTTGTCTCATTGGTATTTCTTGTACTATCTTGCTATCCTTGTGATTTCTCATCGAGTTCTTCTAAGATCAATTGGTAGATGTTATGGGTACAAGTAGTAGACCGTGAATAAGTTGAAAAACATGATGATGCATCCAACCACCAAGCTATAAAGAATATGGTGTACTCTCAAATTAGAACCCACAAGTAAAGATGAAAATAAATAATGTTCTAACTTCATATATTTTACAAGCAGATAAGGGTTCAAACTTTATATATCTTACAAGCAGATGAGCATCTAGAGTTCTTGACAAAACAACTAAGGGTTCAAACTTTATATATCTTACAAGCAAAATTTAAGAAGAGAAACAATCCTTTTCCTCAGTCTGTCTCTCCTGTCTCTCTCTCTCTCTCTATACCTAAAATCCCAAAGATGAGATGTGGTGGTGTGGCATCTTCCTTTACTATTGCTTCATCCTCTACCTTTGCTTATATAATGTAAATGTCTCCAGTTACAATACATACCCTATGAACCTGGTTGGCATTTTCAGTAGAAAAACGTCGACACGAGTAGAAGGTGTCGTCGGAGGAGATTGGAATGGATGTCATGCTAAGATGATAGGATGTGAGAAGATAAACCAACGGTATAGTTACTTTTTTCTCATTTTGCATGAATAAAATCAATGTATAATACTTCACGATGATTTGAAAATTGTTGTAGCTTGATGACAGTTGCTTTTCAATGTAAATTTTTCAATAGTAAGAATCTAAACATCTTATTTAGGTTCAATGGTTTGGATTATGCGCCTCACTTATAAAAGTGAGGCCAAGTCTATCGAGATAATGACTCTCTCTCTCTCGATTTTTGAATGTCCATTGTGAACGTCTGTTTTTTTTTTTTTTGTTAACGGTTTAGCAGATTAGTATTTCAACGGCATTAAAAGTCAAGTAAGAAACAAAGTCATGTTCAAAAAATATTACAGAACCTAAAACGTTATAGTCCTCATCAAGTATCACAAAAATTACTGTGAACATCTGCTAGAAGGTCCTAAAGATCAATAAATGAATAGATGTCTGCTTCGAGATGCAAATGTCAGATTTCTTGTTATAACAGTTATTTTCTTTACAAATTTATAAATAAGCATCTAGAGCTTCTCAAGACTTATCATTCCATATATCGTTTTGATCTTCTTTTACCCTCCAAGAGCTTTAATTCTAGTTCTTTATCTTTATGCACTCTTGATCTAAAAAATTTGCTAATCTTTGTAAAGTGAGATTGTACTTCGATACTTTAACATGTAAATGATGCTGTGAAAAGTGTAAACGGATTCTTCTATGTCTTTTAAAAAAAAAGGGTAATGAAACTTCACAAGACATTAGTGCGCGAAGATTGGAATAGGATGATTTCCGAACCAGTATAAAATTCTTTATGTACTATTTTGATGAATGATCTAATATGGTGAATGATTACATATAACTTATTGGCGAGATCATTTTAATTATGTGCTAAATTGATTGATTTTATACATCAACTTAATACTTTATTCATCCCCATTTAAAGTAATCTTTCCGGCCATTATGTAATTCTAAGTACTTGGATTGACATGTCTAGAGATTAGGAAAGGGTTTATCAATTTTTCTTCTTCTTTTTGTCTAAATTAATAGTTAAAAAGCACATGTATTTAGATTAAAAATTTCTAAAATTAAGATGTATTTAGATTTTACAAATTTTGAAAAGAAAATAAATAAATCAAAAAGCCATATTAGCTACGTTGGCCAAGTAGCGGACTTTTTCTGTAATTTCATTGCTCCGACATATGAAAGGTACATATAAACCATAGATGGGATGCTGATAGGCTAAAGGTTCCTGGCCTATCCCAAATGCCCCACCATGCACATAATACTAGAAGACCTATTTGGAGTCATGTAGCCCTAAAATCTCCAAAATGTTCTCTCCTCCAAACTGGAACACTCTTGTGGTAGCAAGCCACAATCCATTTGGCAGACCAATTAAAGAGTTTACTTTCCTTTTGGCCAAGAAGTTCTTTCCAAATCATGATATTTGTACATTCCTTCGAAAGAAAATTAATTTTCCTTTTTAACCAAAACCTTAGAAGGGAGAGCCATGGCATAGATGTATGCGAAACAGATACCGAAACACATGCAATATACGTGTAAAATAAATTTTGAAAAATAAGTCAATTGTAATTTTGATTTCCCTAAATATATGCAATAATGTGAAGAATGAAATCAACACTTTCAAATTGCATAATTTCCAATGGTATTAACCAGTAAATTTAGAAGGTTGTACTCCAAGCCATCATCATCAACTTCCATCTTGATCGTACCCACCATGTAAGATCACCCTTTGACACAAGGGATTCTTCAGTTGTTCTTTGACAACAGGAAAAGGATGTTGCTTATAACAGGAAAACGCTATTCTCAGCTCTCGCGATTTCCTGGCGACCCTACTTGCTACAGTGCTTTCGAACCCTAATGTTGAGTGGGTTTCCCTGCGATGGCTCCTTCTGGGAGACGAGCTTCCGGCTGCAACGCTCCTTTGGCGGGGGGGGGGGCGTGCTCCTTACTTTCTCCGGTCCTGCCAGAGACATTCCATTGCGGCGGCCCTCCCTCAGGGCTCTGTAAGGGTTTCTCCCAACCGACTGGTAACATCTACCCCTAAGCTCGTGTGTGTTCCGGGAAGCCGTAAACGCAAGGCGGCTTCTCCCCTTGTGTCCCGATCAGATTCGGGTGGTCGGGACGCCATGGCTGGCCTCTGGAAGGGACTGCCCTCTGTCTCTGATAGGTCGCCCAGATCGAGTGATCTGGAGCTAGATCTTGGTGCCACGGTTAGATTACACACTGATTTTTCGGCTGCTTCTTATACTGTGGTGGATTGCATGTTTATCGGCAGATCTTTATCGCCTTCCTGCTTTACTTCTGTGATGTTGATTTCCTTGCATCTGGGAGTTTTTGCCCCAGTAGGATCTGTAGATCTGGATTTTTTTCATGCTTCGGTTATGAGCTTGCCTAATCTTACTGCGTTGGAACATTTTTTAGTTGTTGGTTGTGCTCATCTGGGAGTATCTCCCGAGCCTCCCAGCTCAGACGAGTTGTTTTTTGACCCAGTCTTTGTACCCCGTTTTCCGACGACCTTGTGCTCGCCGGTGGGCTTGCGGCGAGAAGCACAGTGTTCTCGCAGCGGAGAAGTCCTGGCTACCTCTGATGCCTCGGGAAATGTATGGGGGTATTCTCGGTACTCTCCCCCTACTGTTCAAAATGTTTTTATCTCGCATGTAAACTTAGGCGAGAAGGATGATAATATTGAGGGCGAGTATGTAAATTTACTAGAGTGGGGTTGTTCATCCTTTATATCTATCCCGTCTACACTTAATGCTGCTCCACTCAGCCCACTCGCGGCTGAAATTTCTACTCAGCTCACGCCGCCTTGTCTGTCAGACCCGTCTGACGAAAGGCAACTTGTGCATGCTTCTGACGAAAGGCCCCTAGAGAAATGGGACCGGTCTTATTCATGGACTGCTTTAAGTAATGTTCCGTATGCTTCTGATTTTTCATTTTCTCACGAAGATTTGGTAGAATCTTCTGGCCAGTCTGGTGCGAAGTCCGACCCGATTACCCATGTGGGTACAAGTCCTGATTCGGATCCTCCATATGGTTCCTACCGCCATTTACAGTCGCCCACCTCTCTCTCTCCCACTGTACTGCGGCACATACCCACTGGGTCGCGATTTCGGGTGCTTTCTTCCCCCCAAAACCATACCCCTACCCTAGAGCCTTCCAGAAGACTACTACCGTCTTCTGGTCCTGGGAGCGGCACACTCCGGAACACAGGTGAAGAGCTCTCCGCAGGGTGGGAACATATTAAGAGGCAAAAGGTGCGTCCACCGTGGGTAAGCTTTTGTACTCTTCATAAAAGATGTTTTAAATGTGGGTTGCGGGGTCATGAGAGGAAAAAATGTCGATTCAATGGCTTTTGTTTTAAATGCAAAGCCACCTCTCACTCAGTAGCATTATGTAAATTTTTTCAGGATATGGCCCCTATACTTCCCTCCACTTCTAAGTCTGTTGGCTTGTCCCCCCAGAACCCCATTGTTCTGGCTCCCTCGGAGGCTGTGTGTACACAGCAACTGCTACTATCGTGCAGTGCCATTATCACTGCACATGATTCTAAGGTGACTTTAAAAGACATCTAGGAACACATTCGGGGACTCTGGATAAGCGCTCCTCAAGTGGAGGTG
>JAMKQA010043314.1:0-21140 GCA_024699735.1 Posidonia australis | reverse complement strand
ATTATTTGTGGCTTGTGCTAACCTCAAGTTTGAGAACTTGAGAAGAACAATTGTATTCCCTTGACAGCATAGTGTCGGTTGCCTGGACCGAGAGGGTCTCGTGGTTTTTTCCTTTTCTCACACCGAGGGGATTTCCACGTAAAAATTTCTTATGTCTGCTTGTGATTGTTTGGTTACAGTTTTTGTTTGCTTCGCCTTAGTGTTTGTTAGGCCCTCGTTTCCTAGTAAAGAGTAGAACGCTAAAATGCTTAGGTCATCTCATTTAGCTTATCATGCCTAACTTTATGCTTGAGTTTAGTTTTATGACTCAAAGATTTTGCTTTTGTCTAACTAAGATTTCATGCTTAAGCTTGGTTTTATAGGAACACTAGTTTTTATTTTGTAGATTATGTCTGTCAAGATTTCTTATAATCTTTGTACTTAAACATATCCCTATTAAAAATATATGACAACACTAGTTTAGAAATATATCTCTGTTAGAAGTATTTCTATTTGTTTGGAATTTTCATATACTTTGTGCTTTATTTTTGTTATTTCTTGCCTTTTATATGCTAATGAATGCTGGCATATCATAGTTTGTAAGTACCATATTTGAAAGAATATAACACAAAGAACATACTACTAATATTATTGTAACTTTTTGACATTACCATGGTAGTATATAACTTTTACAATTATTTCTCTCATTTAAGTAAGTTTATGATCAAGTTACCTATTTAAGGACATGTTGGTCCTAGAACTAGTAAGTTGATAGATCATTGAAGTTAAAAGTTTATTCGGTTAAGTATCTTCAAGACTTTTTATCCTTTCTTTGAAAAGTTGATAAGTTGTTTTATATATCTTTACAAATTTTGCTAATGGAAAAGAAGTCGAATCAGAATTTTGTATCCCATTGACATGCTCTTGATGTAGATATTTATGGAAGTAAATTTTTTTATTCTATTACATAAACATTTGATTCATGCGTTGGGATTGATTTTCTTTTTCATCTTTTTATCAATAAACAAATCATCTTTCCTCTTTCGTGACAATCATTAGATCTTTTTTCCCACAAGGTCTTTGAAATTTTGTGCACATTTTATCCTCAATTTTATGGTTTAGTTTAATCTATTGTTTTCGATCCTTCTTTAGTTTAGTTTAGTTTAGTATTGTTTTAATACTTAAGTTTTAAGTTGCGACTAATATCATGTTTTTGCTTCTTAACTTTTTGACAATACCACAAATTTGAGAATTTGTTTACATGAATAGTAGACTACTCACCCTGGTTACTCTTCACTCTAGTTAGTTACAGATGACGTCGTCATACAAGTCAACTTAGACACATAAAGGTAGGAGGGTGTTCTACTTCTGCAGCTTCCCGATAGCTAGATGTGTCTCCCACATTGCCCAAAATCCTAGCAGGACATTCTTCAAGTGTGGGCACATGCAAGTAGGTGTTTTACTTTGTTGAATATTTTATACAAATCAATACATGGAATCTGTTACTCTTCCATCAGGAGGAGAAAAAGTGTTTCTTTTGGGAATGGGAGGATGAGAATATCAAGATAGACATAGGCAACAGAAGCATATCCGGGATCCTACGTATGCTACTTGGCCCACCAACACATGAGGATGCCAACTCAAACAATGAAAATATCTCTTCTCTCCCGCCCCTGTCCACTAGTGAGTGTTTCAAGGTACACGATGCAGTGGAGGAACTAATAAGAACTTGCAATGGACGTTGGCTCAAACAAGAGGACATGGTGGCAATGGATAAGAAGTGGAACACGTGCCACAATAGAGATTGTGGGCTTGTGATCATTGCACTGGTTATGATATGGCTTATTGCCATATTGTGCGAATGAGGAAGTTTCCTAGATCTACAAAAGTTTTTTGGGGTAAGGACCACAAATGGCATGTGTCTATTGTATGGTTATGTTTATGGTGTGGCTTTTATTGTATGTTCAAGGACCAACAATAATAGAACTTCAGTTGCCTTGGGTGTGTTACGCTACTTGTTTATGTATGTATATTTTTTAGATGATGGCCAGATCAGTATGTGGCCATTCAAATAGGAAGTGGCATGTGTTGAAATGACATTCCAAAACTTATCTATATCTATAAATACTTGCTCTCTAAACTTATCTCTATGGCATGGGTTGGAATGGTTTACATGGATTTTTTTTCTTATTTCTTTATGAGGTGAATCAATAGAAAAGGAAGATATCCTTCAATACTGAGTGAAGTGGTAATTAATTGACTCTCTGGTGTGGATGTCGTACACATTTTTCTTTCCAATTGACTCTCTGATGTGTTGTAGTATGTTTTTTTTCTTTCCAATTAAACTTCAGTTACTTCAGTTCAGTCATATGCATACCGCAAGTTATAATTTTCAGACTTCATATGATTTTCTTCTGCTTAATTGTTTCATTACCTGCAACTGATTTAAAGGAGAAGGGTATCTCCATCTATGAAAAAAAATTGGATACAGCGAGAGATCTAATTTCTTTTGAAAATCCATACTTAATTAGAAAAAGATCAAATTTCATGTGTTTCTTTTTTCTGCTTAAAATCTAGTTTCACAAGCACGTTTGAATTCATCAATCATCTATTTTCAATAGTAGAAGAGTGTCCAGGTGAGACCTATTGAAGTGTTATTGTTGAAGTGATTTCACTTCCAGTGAAAAAGATATTATGTTTTTATGTTTTAAAAATAGTTCCAAGCATGATTCAGAAGTGAGACATCCCATGGTTTGTAGAAATAACAGACAATCATTTTAGGACCTTAAGAAAAAAAACATGTTCCTCTTAGAAAAATTTGGTGAACAACAACACAGGAACCAGTAAAATACTAACATGACAGAATTTAGAATAGTAATCAACGTCAGACGCCAGAAGAATGAAGAATACTTCCATAACTAAACTAAAAGCCTAACTATGAAAACAAAAGATAACAGCTTCATCAACACTATGTACACAGTTGATAGTCTATAGAAAGAACTAATAGGAATAGTTCCAGCACTATTATTTTAATTCTTTTCAAAATCTAGATTACACCCAAATTATCTGTTGAAGAAAACTGCAAGGCAAAAACAAACTCCACAATAAGAAAAATAACACCATAAAATCTTTAAATGCTTCTAGGTTATGTAAGAGTATATATTCTTCACTAGAAATACTTCACAGACCACAATCCAATTCATGGATATGGAATTTATCAAGTATTACTGTCACAATGCTCTTGAATTCTGACATGAATGGCTAAGCTAACAAGTGTTGGCATTACTCAACCTAAAATTAGTTGTATGCAACAAAATGATGAAAGCAAACTAATATTTGCATGGTCCTCCAAAGAAAACTTGTGGTGCTACTATGCCATCCTCAGCACTTGGTAGCCACAAATCATTAGCATTTGTTAGGAGTTTTCATGATGTTAATTTAGTATATTGCAGTTAGTTTTGATACTGAAATAGTGGTAATTCAGGAAAAGTCCAAGCACTTTGAAAGGATGTTCACGTTTTCTTGTCATTCTGGATGAGTCTTCGCTAATCTGGATTCCAAGTGGTTGAGAAAAGTTACTAATGCTAGCAACAGTTTCAAAGATCGTTCAAGGACAGAGAACTGTAAGTTCATCTTTCATGTCAATCCATGCTTTTCTGGTACACTGCTAATTGTTTTCAGAGAACTGTAATACGTTTAATTGAAGAGGACCTGAACTGGATCCAATAAAAATGGAGGGATTAGCAAAATACCTTCTGAAAGTAGATAGCATCTAAACACAAAAGCAAAATCCAAAACAAGGAAAAACTGAAAACCATCTTTAAAAGCAGAATTCACTAAAGTATCAATGTCCTTTTCGTGAAGCACAACTCTGATGAGTGGAAGTTGAAAATCAAAATTCTAAACGAATCAATCAATACTATTGCAGCAACCAGCCCATTGACCAAACTTTGGAATTCCTTTTGCAACGTACACCTGTGTCTCTGATTCTCTACTAATCTACTCAAGCATGGTTGGTACCAGGCATAAGACAGAAAACGTGATGGGAAGGCATCAAGGAAACTTTGATTAAAAGACAAAATAATGAGTAACCCAAGTCAATATGCTATAATGCCATTTCAACAACAACAATACAGGCGTAAACCTTCAATTGAATACAGAAAGATAAATAATTAGTTAAAGAATACAAAATGTAATACAGAATTATACTAATTATAGAATACAGAATGTAATACTAAATAGGCAACAACAATACGGAATGTAATCTAACATTTATACTTGGATCGATAACCTATCACTAATTATTTAAAGAATCAATAACAACAAACATCCAAAGTCAATATCCACAATCAATAAATTCAAATATCATAATTATCCAAAATCCATAATAATTCAAATATAATCCTGACCAACATAGTTGCTGTAGTGGTTGGTAGCCCCCTCCACTACTCCTTTGGTTGCGGATTCGATACTCACTTTCCTCATGTTTCGATCTTGTGACCTGTGGGGAAACTTGCAAGACTTTATGTAACACTTGTAAAATTTATTTTGTAATTATTTACATTTTATGAATTTTATTCCTAGACGGGTGTTATTGTTCCAAGGCCTATTTTGTGTTTTGTGTTTTTAGACTTGGGTCTCATGGGCTAGCTTTTATTTGCGTGTCCCTGTGCGTGGTTTGACACTGTGCATTGTGACACTGTACTTGTAAGGTATGGGTGTGGGTCCGTGTGGGGCCCAGGTGTGGGGTCCTCGTGGGGTCCACATGTATGGGTTGGTGGTTGAGGCTTGCAGTTGGCCTCGTTGGTGGTGGCTGGCGGTTGGCTCCTCGTGCGGTGTGCCTGTGGCTAAGACGCGCAGGTGGGCACGTTTTCAGCTACTGCGAGCGTAGGCTTTATAAGCCACACCGCACTTCTCCTCGCCACCCATCGTCGTCTTCTCCTTCCTTCTTCTTCCTTTCCTTTCCTCCTCGGCGACACATTCCTCCTCCTCCTCCACCTTCTTTCTCTTCCTCCTCACTTCTCCTTCTCCTTCCTTCTCCTCCCTCTCCTCCCTCTCCTCCTTTCCACTCGTCTCCCCTACCTCCTCTGTTTTCCCCTGTTCTTCCTTCACGCGTGCATCGAGAGAGAGGAAGAGGTCGAGGGAGTGAAGTGGAGGGTTGTGGTTGCTCAGGGTGGTGCACGGAACTCGCGTGGTGTGCCCCGTGGCCGTGGTTGCGCCGGGGTCGATTGAGGATCGCTGGAGGCGTTTCTCAGGTACGCATCTCCACTCGATGTAATAAAGTGCATGAAATTGGTAGAAAATGCTAGGATTACATGGAATCTAGGTAAATTTACTTTCCTAGAATTTATTGTGATTTATTGAGAATTTATGGAGCATTTATGAGCATTTATGCCGGTAGTTGCGTTTTAGGTCCTTTTGACCCTTCTGCTTTTGTGATTTTATATTGATGCATGGTGAATAGATTTTAGTTTTGTTTGTTGGGTTTTGGAGTAGACTCGAGGGTTTACATCTTATGTTTTATGTAAGATTTTTGGTGCTTATTCAAGAGGTCCGATCGGAGGTCCCAATTGGGGTGATTCGGACTGTAGGGTTTTAGGTCATTTTCTGGTTTCGTAGAATTCAACATATCGAAATAGAAACGGCATACCGAATCAGTGGATTTCAGTATACCGATTCCGCTCGGCGTACCATTTTTCTGTTAGTTTAGGTCCTCTAGTCGGAATTTGGTCATCCGTTTTTAGACGGTGTACTGAATTTAGCCTGAGTGTTGACCGTTGACCTAATTTGATTGATCGATTCAGATCGGCCTACCGAACTAGGGATTTTCGGCATACCGAATCTGATTTTCAGCATGCCAATTCTAGGCCCAAATGAGTTTATAAATGTGTTTTCTGAGGGCTTTCTGGATTGCCTTGTTTTGTCCCATTGAGATGGGATTGTGGGTCATCAGTGGTGGTTCCTTGGAACGCTTGATGTGCCGTTTTGCCGATGTTTTGGAAGAATTTTCAAAGATATGAAAATGACTTTGGAAATGGATTTCACGGAAATGGTTGGCCTATTTTGGAAAATGATTTCCTGGTTTTCTGTGTGCGGGCCGAGACAGTGTGGGACCATGTTGTCGGGACCAGGGAATGTGACGACATTCTCGGATGGTCGGGCGCGACTCCCTGGTTAATGTCGGGGGCTGAGATACCTGAGGCTGAGGGGCGTCAGGTCCTGGAGGTATGAGACTCCTTGACTGTCGTCTCAAGGCTAGGGTTGTGGTCCGCGAGTTGAGGTGTCTTGTGGCATGACGGGAAGGTATGATACTCCTACTGTCGCTGTGAGCACTGAGGCTTGGGTATTGTCGGGTGTGGAGGTTTGAGACTCTCTCCTAAGCACTGTGTGTGGAGGACGTTGTGAGGAGGCGTATCCTGTGGTGACCAGTGCGGGTGGGACACGTGCCCCGTAGCTGGTAGCTTCCTGAGAGACCGGACAGCCTTTCCAGGGAGGGGTTGGCTTCTGAGGGTTCTCCTGAGAGAGGGGAATCACGGGACGGTAGTTGGCTCCTACACAGGGAGGCACACCGTGGCAGTGCAGAACACTGGAGTCGTTCCTCGGTGAACTACGTGTGGCCAGAGTTTGGTTGCTTGGTGCTAGGCTTCCCAACTCACTGTGTGGGGTTTTGGCCATTGAGGGCCTTTACTTGTGGCTTTGGACTAGTAGAGTCTTGGTTGTGGTTTTGGCCGGTATGGACTTGATTTATGAGGTTTTAAGAAAAGTGTTTGCGAAATGAATTTAAAAGGAAAATTGAATATAGTTTTGTTTTCCGTGGTTTTCGTGGGGTGCGTACTGGGTGACTTTAGTCACTCATGCGTTTTCCTTGTGGTCTGGTTTGCAAGTGCAGACATGCGATTGATTTAGCGTAATGCATATAGATCGGAGTCCCCTAGTCGCACACACAGGTTCCTAGTAGTTAGTTTTAATTTTTTCGTAATTTAATTTGTTTAAATTATTATGGAAAATTTAGGACGTGACATTTTAAACCTACAAGTACCCCACAAGAGTTTAAACCTACAAGTCTTAACAGTATGAAAATTAACCAACCACTCAAGGACTCAACAAGTCTTAATGGTGAAACAACACAACAAGACAAATCAAAAGCAAATAGTATTCATTTAAGTCTTACATTACTACTTCCCTTTGTCCTTTCATGCCTAGTACGTCATCCTTAACCATTTAATTCTTTGTGATGAGGGTTTCATCTGCATAAAAGCGTTCCTCAGCTCTTTTTCAAAGCAAAACATCACATAGGTCCACAAATCCAAGTCTTGGTCAATACCATCTTGTAGATAGGTATCAAGGCAAGCTGACATGGAATACATTTCTTCTTTCTCCTTCATTACTTCAATATATGACCCAACTAAGTCAAGTGTTACTTGGACACTTCCCTTGCCAATGACATTTAAGTTTTTGTCCTTTTAGCCTTGTGAGGAAGCAGTATTTGTCAATTTCCTTGAAGTCCCCATGGCCAATGGATGATGAAGCTTCTTGGAAATGTGTGTTAGTCATTCCCCTGTTTGGATGTGGAAGATAGAAAGATGGTAGCTCCCATGGCACATCAAAATCATCATCATCATCCTTGTCATGTGGATAAACAATAAGGGAGACAACTGTCACACTTGACACAAAAGTATCCTTTCCAGTCACCATATTGCCTAAGAATAAGATATTTAGTTTTTCCTCGTGCTTGAGTGGATTGTATCTGAACTTCTTGCAGTGAAGCTCACGTTATGTATAAAACAAACAAATATAATCAATGACTAAACAAACATAACCAGTAAAAACATATAACTGACCAACATAACTGAGTGCGTAATATCAATAACCAACAATGGCATATTCTAGATCCATCTCATAAACAATCTAAATGTTCCATGAAAAGAAGGATATCAAATGGAAGGATATCAAAATATATAATCCTATAACTACAAACTTAGCTGAGTACATAATAAAAACATAAGTATGCCTAACCAACATGGCACCAACATATGATAAAATAAGTATGCATGTTTGTAACGACACTCAAGTCGTTATCTCTCAGACCTAGCTATATTTTTTATTTTTCCTTTTTTCTTTTTATTCCAGTTACAGCTACACTAATTCTGAATTAAATCTAAGCATAAATAACTAAACATATTTAACAAAAAATAAAATTAATAACTACACACTCATCAGAACCCTTAATGTGTGGCAGCATTACTCCTTCCTATGTGCACTAATAACAACCTTCTACTCCTATCCTGTACCTGCAAAAACACAAATCAAAAACACACATGAGTGACCACTCAAAACGGTCACCCAACACACATCTCACAACTCGACAAGTTATGCCGAAAAATAACCAAACATAGGCATCTCATTTAGATGCCACAACACCACAACAAGACAATTCACTATTGCCTAGCACACAGTAAATCCTTTGAAACATGCGTTTGAAACCTCTTTTCTTTTTTCCTTTTAAAAATCATATGCATGCTCTTTCAAAAACCTTTATGCACATTTGAAATGGCTATTCTCTCCAGATTAAGTCCAGTAATTTATCCAAAAGTACTAAAAGTCACACAATCTGATCCCACTCACTTTTTGTGCGAACCGAGCAGTCAGTAGTGTCTAAATACCTCTATAGTATCCAGAATACTTCACCACAGTAATACACAAAAGTCTCAAAAACAAACATGGAGTCTTTGCTCCGAAACCTTGGTTAACTCTAGACTAGAGCTTGATTCTCTGAACCAGGACACAACAAAAGCCACAACACTATTCTGGCACAACCACCACAACCACAAGTCAAACACAATGTGTTATGTTGTCCAATGCCAAGCAACTTAATTGGCTACAAGCAATCCACCGAGAAACTACCACAGTGTCTACACTACCATGGACAACTATCCTATGGAAAAGTCTGTCCGTTCTAATGTCCCACCTCCTGTAGGGCCCTCAAAAGGTTAACTACATACCAGAAAAGTCTGCTCACTCTACACCTAAGCAAGTTGTTCCTCCAACTGAAGGACAAACTACAGGGAATGTCCTCTTGGTGTCCTAGCTCAGTGCTCGAACCCTACACCTAGGCTCTATCAGCACCAACCAACACCTTGGTATTCATAACAGCTAGGGTATCACACTCGGCTATGCAGAGTCTTATACCTCACAAGTACACTGCCACGATACGACTAAGTACAGACGGTACCCTAGGTCTCGACACCGGAAGCAACTAGAGTATCATACCTTCAGGTCTAGACAGCACCTCAACCTACAGACCTCAGTCTCGATTTCATAGACGACAATCAAGGAGTATCACATCTCCAAGACTCGACGAATACATATCTCAACTTTTTGGTCTTAAGACATCAATCTAAGCGACGTATTCGACCAACCAGAAGCGTAGCCACATCCACGACTCTTTGGTTTCTTGGTTCATCACAAATAGAAAACCACAGGAAACTCTTTCCAAAACCCTTGCAAAACTTTGCATTTCCTTTTCAAAACTCTTTTAGAAAATTGTTTGAAATCCTTTAAATAGTATCTCAAAAACGACACGAAAACTTCGAATCAAAACCACACTCAAAAGTACAGTCTCGACAGCTCTCCTGTCAGGCCCAAAAAACCACATCTTGAGAGAGCATCGAAGTTCTAGAGCATTACGCTCAACCCACGACGACAATCTAAGAAAAAACCTAAAACACACCAAACAGGGAAACAAAAGGCATCTTCTAGGTAGAGTTAGTAATGGGTCAGGTCTGGACAAGTAAAGTATGGGTCTGGGACTTGAAAATGAGACTCATGGACTCCTAGACCTGGACCCGCTAGATCCACCCATTTATTGGATAGGGTTTTGGCTTAAAAATACTTAGACCCGTAGACCTGATTTGTACATAATATATTATAAGTTAAATATAATGACTAATGTATAATATTTACACTATATATAATATCTATTATTCTACTCTCAAATCTCAATATCTCATTCTCTCATTCATTGAATCATTTGAATAATTAAATCTCAATTGAATGTCCTTGCATTTAGTAAATTTTTTTTAAATCTTGAATGTTAAATGTGTATTTGAGATATATCAAAGTTGAATCTTGAATGTGTATTTGAATCATTGAAATCTCCTATTTTTAGAGAAATCTCCTATTTTTATTGAATCAATTGAATAATTGAATCTCAGTTGAGAAATAGATTGAAGGACCCATTAGACCCGAAATCCGAACCTAGATTCATTATCTTCATGAGTTTGGGTATGGGTCTGAGTCTAGGTTCTAAGACCTAGACCCAAACCTGTGAAAAAAGATGGGTTTGGGTCTGGGTATAGGTAGACCCGACCAAGACCAGACTCGTTGCAACCCTTACTTCTAGGCATAAGGTTTACCCAAGAGACTCACAAAGAAACCCAATCAATGGTCTTGAAGTCCCATTCAACTTACAATACTGAACACCTACACTAGATATACCCAGAACTCTAAGGTTATGTTTGGAAACACTTTTTCTTACGCAGCTTATTGAGAAAAGTTGGCTTTTTATTAAGCTGTAATTTTTGTAGTTTTTATAAAGGTAAAGAAATCTTGTTTGATTTGTATGTCTAATAAGCACTTATGAGTTAATCAAAGGACTATATTACCCTCGCCATTGTCGCCAACTGCCTCCCACTCGTCGCTGCATCGTCGTCGTCTGTTGCCATTAACCACCACTGCCACCATTGCCCACCGCATTTGTCATTACCAACATCGTTGGCCACCATTGCCGTCGACGTTGTCAGCCACCACCACCGCCATCGTCGTCGTCACTGGCCACCACCACCGCCACCGTCGGTCATCAACTATCACCACTGCAGCTGTCATTAGCCACCACCACCATCGTCGCCAGCTATCATTATCGCTACCGTCACCAGCCACCACCATCGCCAACCAATACTACCATTGCCATCATCGACCACCACCACCACCACCACTACCGTCACTGACCACCACCACCACCGTCGTCATCGGCCACCACCGCCGCTGCCATCGTCAGCCACAACAACCACTATCGTCACCAACCATCACTGCTACCGTCGCTGCCATTAGCCACCACAGTCACAATCATTGCCTATCACCACCACTGCCATCATTGCCAACCACCATCACTATTGTCGTCGGCCACCACCACCGTTGTCATATCTTAATTCATGTTGTAATTAAAATCAACTTCTAAATATATCATTTGAAAAGTTATAGCTAATATTCATAGTTTTTCAAAAAGTTAAGACCCATTAGCTTTTCTAAAAGCTACCTTAAAAGTTTAAAATGAACTAAAAAGCTACAAACATCTTTTTTGGAAAAACTCGATAAGTTAGCTCATTTGAAAATGTGTATTAGACAATAAGTGTTTAACACAATAAGCTGGTGTAAAAAAGCATTTCTAAACACTACCTAAGTCTTGGTGCCAAAGTGTAAGATGCCTACTGACTTGTGTCTCACATGAGCCACAATCAGTTTGATGTCAAACACCCAAACAGTGTCACTGAATACTTCATGTAGTGCACCACATCCAAAATCAACCCAACATCTAATCCTAGAGTTAAATATGAACTCTAATGTCTATCTAAACCATTTAAGGGAAAGACTTAGTATTTCTAGGTCGTATAGTCATTTATTCTGAAATATAACCTAGTGGGATCTTGTTATTTTATTTTAGGCAATTTCTAGATCATCTCTAATGATTTTCCTAATCATTATTATGCCATAGCTGCGTACAAGGTTAATATAACCCTAAACATACTAAAAACAACCCAAAACAAGTTATTAAGGGCTTAAATGTAATTTATCCAAAAGTTAATGGTTGAAAAGCAATTCCTACAGAAAATTAGGAACTAAAAAGTGATTTTTCCAAAAGCTAAGGACTAAAAAGTAATTTAATCCAAGTTAAGGACTAAAAAGTAATTCTCACAAAAGTCAGGGAATAAATACAAATATAATATAAATTCTATGGACCAAAATGTAGATTTAAAAAACTTGAGAGGTAAAAATTCAAATTAATCCAAAATACTGTTCATTTTCTTCCTCTGGATACTAGAGTACAATAAATCTCAGTTTAAACCAAAATTAAATAACTGCAATTAAAAATCCACTACTTTATCAAAAATTGCAAATCATATACCAAATTAAAAATCTCAATGAGCTCTACAATTTCGTAATAAAGACACAAAAATCTGTTGAGCGGATCGCAAGAAATCACCAGTTAAAGTTCACAAGTATAAATTATTGTACTATTCATCTACGAGAAACATATCAAGATCGGACTCACCACAAAAATTCAAAAATCACAAATAATATACCGAATTGAAGATCTTAGGTTGATCTTCCATTTAAGACAAGAATCACAAGAATTCGTTGGACAAATCCCAAGAATTCACAAACCAAGGCCTATAAGTATTGTGCACAGTAGATGTCCCATTTTTGCATTTCCAAGAATCAATTAAGGATGGGATCCCTTGAAGTGCCTTAAATCACATAACTAAGGACTTTTAATACATTTCTCAAATTTTCCATAATTGATTTAAAAATACTTGTAATTTTATTTGATTCAACGTTGTTAGCTATGGTAGAGTTAACACACAAGCTAGTGAAAATTTTGAGTACCTTGAATAATTTTTATTTTGGTGTGAGGTGGCTAGCTGTGACAGAGTTAACATTCTCACTCTACTTAAATTAGTGGCAGGTTTGAGTACCTTTAACATTATTTGATGCGAGTTTATTAATTGTAGCAAAGTTAATACTTTTGTTACAATCAAATTAGTGATAGATTTGAGTATTTTAATGTTAAAATAAAATACTTTTATGATTTTATTGAATTTTTGAAGTTTTTTGAAACTTTTAACACATCTCTTTGGATTAATATAAAAGGCAAGATGTAAATCACAAAAGACTGGCTCGTTGTCGTAATGGAAGGCAACTTATCTTGTCACTAATCCTATAGGTGACAGAGGTCATCGTCGTTATCAACAGTTGAGCAGCGACTGTAATGGCTCGCTAGCATAAGCATAGGCGATGAGCATCCTAACACTCTCTCTCAAACTATTTTGTCATCCTTGGCTTCAATATTATATGGAATACTTATAAAGTATTATCACATTTTTTCCATGATTATTATTATTTCTACAATTTTTTTAGCACTTAAATATATATGGCATATCATATAAATATTTAAAAATAGCATATGATTCAGGAAAATACTAGAAAATTCTAGAACATGGATGACGTCAGCCCTATATGATATATTTTATTTTGGAGCAAACAATGAGATTTATTTTGGATGTTTATCATGTTTTTAAATGCTATAACCACATTTAATAATTACAACATGTGTGGAAAATCTAAAATATCTAAGTGGTTATGAGATTAGACCAAATGAAAAATATCCCTAAAGATAATTAACCTTTCCTTCATAATTATAGTGGATATTAATTTTGAATTAGATTGCTTAATGCAAAAATTTGGGTTTAAAATGGGATATTTATTTAAAATATCATTTTATTACGAAGATAATTTTTAATATAGAGGATAAGTCGTAGGAGGTTCTTGGATATTTAATCAATCAATTTTGGATTTTATTTTTAAATGTGTAGATATTTATATCTTGGCGCTACTTATATCGATGACTAGCTTTAATAGAGATTTTATCTAATTTTCCATGTTGAAAAAGGTGAAATATCTATGTCTATTGCCTATGTTAGTGGCAACGAGATCACCGTTGTAGCCACTCCGTATGACAACGAGATGGAATATCTAGCTTATCGTCACTCCCATAGGCAACGAGTTAAAATATCTTATTTTATTTCAAAAAACTTAATCTTAGATATTTTATTGGCACTTAGACACTTTCATTCATCCCCTAACGAGATCTGACACTCAAAAACTCTATAAATAGATCCTTAGAGCTTGATCTTGAGGGGACTTTTGACAGAGATAGAGAGAGGTTCTGGGGAGAGGGAAGAGAGTCCTTTTGGAGAGAGGAACACGGTTTTTTCTGAGTGATTTAAGGCTATAGAGAGAGAGGATTAGTAAAAGCTATATCCTAAGAGGCCAAACTCTATCTGAATCTAGTGAGCAATTCTTAGTCTGGAGTGAAACTTGTGCCCAAAGTACTATTCGTGCCTCCACTACTTCATCCCACATCACTTCATAGTAAGAGTGAAGGGAGTATTAGTATCTCTTATTCCTTTTTTTATTCATCATATTATTCTCATAGATAAGCATTGCATTTGCATGCTGGGAACCACCCCTGTTAGTGTTAGTCACGTTTATTTATGTTTTTTATTGCTTTCTTTCTAAAATCATTTACTACTCTTGAACTTACCTAGATCTATTTTGTTTGTTTCGAAGGAAAGGAGTACATCACAGCACGAGGACGTCGTTGGATAACATCCTACTGCTAATCAAGTGAACCAACGACTCACCTCATATCTCCTGAAGACGTCTTGTCAGCCAACATCATCGAACTGACAAGTGGCAATCACATCAGACGCCGATGTATGTGGAAGCACTGATGCCTACTTCGACACCCCAAATCAACATCCACATGCATGAGCACAGTAAACTCGTAGCCAACAATTGCTATTAATTCCTATAAATTCTCCCAAAAATCCCTACAAACATCTACACACTACAATATACATTATCATGTCCCTACAATCCAATTTGACATAAGGAGAAGAGACTATGGGATGTGTACCTCCATCGACGGGGACGGATGGTGAGTGATGGCATTGGTGCATCCCCCCTCTCCTCCTCATCATGCTCAAGATCTCCTCCTCCCCACGATTGCGGTGACAACAGCGCGAAGCACGCGGTGGTGGATTGGTAGCCACCACCCCCTTCCTTTCTCACTCTCTTGTCTCTCTTCCTCTCTCCCTCCCTATATTTCCTTAAATAAGAAGGAGAAAAGAGGAATAAAAAGGAGGAGAGGAAAGAAGAAGAAGAAGAAGAAGAAAGAAAGAAAGAGAAAGAGAAGGAAGCCCTTGAGTCTTCCCTACACTCTCGCCTCCTCTTCATCATGCTTTCCAAACAGAAACAGGAATAGGCCAACCCTCAAAAACTGCAAGCCAAGGGAAAAACCTGAGCACGTGTCTATGGTCTTGAGTGCGTGCGCCCAACCACGAGTCCGACACTCAACAAACCCACGCACCGACTCCAAAACCACATTACAAACACCTTCCTAAGTCATTGCTACGTGCAAGTAAGGTAGCAAGCACAGAACTATGGTCACACAACCGCTTACAGCTCAAGTGGCTCATGTTAGAGAAGATCAACCACCAGACCACACCAACAAACCTTCGTAGTCTCGAAACAATCTTCAGGACCTCCACGAGGGTCCACATAACACCTCAGACTCAAGACACTAGGATACGATGTCTAAAACCCGATCATGATGCTGGATCTACAAAATGCAGCTTAAGTTCTAATCTAGAATATCGAATTTTCTGTACAACCAATCCACACTAGCAACCTATGTAGGCAACCCATGCATGCAACCTGTAGTAACCATACGTGGAAGACACATAACTCCACATTGAAAAGCATGCTGAAAATGCCACCAAAGGTCTAAGTTGTTACAATATCTAATCTATATGAATAAGTAACAATAAGAATTATGTCTACCACCAAAAAAAATAACTTCATATTATATACTTTCATGTTTTGCCACCATTCGTCATCCACAACATCCCAAGTTTATCTGAGGTTGTTCCAAACCTTTCCAATTTGATTAAACAAAATTCCCCACACTTGCCAATCCTTCCTGAGCTTCTCAAACTTGCTCTTTAGTTGTGAACAAGTGTAGGTTAGTTTTGTCTTCTCTTTGAACTTGGTCTCAAGTAACACATACCCTTGAGTATCTAGATGGGAACCTGGTATACAGCCAACCCATTCAAGGTCAATGCATAAGTCAAGGAAGACTTCTACCAATCCATCATCCCATTCGACCTTTTGGTACAGTGTAGTAAGTGAATTTCCTATGGGAAGGCTTCCACCCCTTGGTCTTCCTTGTGGACTGAGCCTTCCACCACGAGTCAGGAAAGAATTTGTTGATGCTTGTGTTCGTGGTACACCCTTGTCATTTGTTGTTTGCTCAATACAAGTAGGTAGTGGCGGAGCTAGGAAATCTTGAAGGATGGGTCATATAAAAGTCTAACGACAACAAAATATATATTAAATAAAAATCATACATTATATTAAAATTATAAATAATAATAAAAATAATGCTTACATTACAAAATTCCACAACGAGATCGCATATTTTGAAATTGCTCCATAATGGTCATATTGTCGATCTCATCGATTACATTCCACTCAATGTAAGCAATTAGACAATCATTCATGAAACTATCTCTTATTTTGTTACACAAACGAGTTTTTATGATACTCATTGCAGAGAATACTCTTTCCACAGAAGCAGTAGCAATAGGAAGTAGTAATGCTAACTTTAAATGTTGATATATAAGAAAATAAACACAATCCATCTTCAATTCCACAACTTACTGAGCAAGTCCAGAAATGCCTTTCACATTAGCAAATTTTAGATTACAATTGTAACACCCGTAAAATTCATTTTATAATTATTTACATTTTAATGAATTTATCCTTGGACAGGTGTTATTGTTTCGAGGCCCATTTGTGTAATTTTGTGATTTTGGCTTGGGTCTCGTAGGCTGGCTTCTAGTTCTATGTTCCTGTGCATGATTGGCACTGTGCATTGTGGCAATGTGCTTGTGGGCCCATGTGTGGGTCCGTGTAGGACCCACATTTGTGGACCGGTTGGTGGGTGAGTTGATGTGGTTGGTTGCTAGCTCGTGTGGAAGGCTGATGGTTGCACTGTGAATGCATGCATGCAGCTATCACCATCTGCGCACATAAAGCTGCGACCATCAACCTCCTCCCTTCGCACCTCTCCTCCTCTTTTCCCCTCGCTTCGCCGTCCTCCTCCTGAACACCACTTCCCCCTCCCTCACTCGTTCTCTCCTTCCCTTCCACTCTCTCCCACTCACCTGCACCCCCACCCTCTTTCTCCCCTCCCCTTGTCTCGCCCCTCTCCCTCTCTCCCATCTTTTCCCTCTCCTCCCCTGTTTACCCTCTGTTCGGTGTGCTCAGTGGCATGTGGTGGTGTGCGACGACTCGTGGCTGGTCGTGGGAGTTCCGTGGGCGTGTGGCGACGTGTTGGTCACCGGTGGCACTGGTGGTTGGCGAGAGGATCGCCAAAGAGCTCGTTTCAAGTACGCACCTCCAAACCAAAGTGTAGAAAATATGAAAATGGTAGAAAATGATACAAATGCATGAAATCTAAGTAAATTTACATTCCTAGAATTTATTGTGAATTTATAGAGATATTTATAGTGTTTTATGGTGGATGTTGTGTTTTGGATCCTTGTGACCCCTTTGTCTTTGCGAATTTATATCTTGCAGTGTGATGGATAGATTTTGGTTTTGTTTGTATGGATTTGGGGTAGACTCGAGGGTCTACAATATAAGCTTTAGTTGGATTTTGTGATGCTTGTTTGGAGGTTCGTCCCATGGTCCCATTTTAGGCGATTTCAAAGGTTGGAGCCTTGGGTCGTTTTCTGGATTTGCAAAAAATGGCATACCAAATCATTTCGGTATGCCATTTTTCTATTTGATTAGGTCATCTGGTCGAACTTCGGTCGTTTGATTTTAGATGGTCAACCAAATCAGGAGATTTCGGTCGACTGAATCACGTTTTGGCCTACCAATTTGGCCATGAGTGTTGACTGTTGACTTATTTCGGTCGACCGATCCTAATCGGTCTTCCGATCTAGGGATTTTTGGTATACCGAACTTATATCTGTATACCAAATCAGGGCCTCATCTATTTTATAAATCTGATTTCTGAGGATTTTCTAGATTAGTTTGTTTTGCCCATTTGAGATGGGATTGTGGGTCGTCAGTGGTGGTCTCATGGGACACCAGATGTGCCGTTTTGCTGTGGTTTTGAAAGAGTTTCCAAAGATATAACATGATTTGAAAATAGTTTTCAAAGAGATGAGTTGACCCATTTTGGAAATGGTTTTCCTAGTTTTCTGTGTGCAGGATGAGACGCCGTGGGACAGTGTCGTCGGAACTAGGGAATGTGACGAGATTCTCGGGTGGTCGGGCACGTCTCCCTAGTTAAGGTTAGGGGCCGAGATACCTAAGGTCAAGGGTCATCAGGTCTTGGAGGTACGAGACTTCCTGATTGTCGTCTCGAGGTTAGGGTTGTGGACCGAGGGTTGAGGTGCCTTGTGGCATGATGGGGAGGTATAATACTCCTGTTGTCGCTGTGAGCACTGAGGCTCGAATGTTGTCGGGTGTGGAGGTATGATACTCTTTCTTGAGCACCATGTGGAGGACGTTGTGAGGAGGCGTACCCTGTGGTAGCCAGTGTGGGTGGAACACGTGCCCCGTAACTGGTAGCTTCCTAAGAGACAGAACAACCTTCCCAGAGAGGGGTTGGTTTTGTGAGGGTTCTCTAGGTGGGAGAATCGCGAGACGATGATCTCTCCTACACAGGGTGGCTTCACCGTGGCAGTGCAATGCACCTTAGTGGCTGCTTGTGGCCAGAGTTGGTTGCTTGGTGCCTAGTTTACCAATTCAATGTGTGTGGTTTTCGCAATTGAGGGCCTCGTTTGTGGTTTTGGGCTGGTAGTGCCCTGTTTACTATTTTGGCCTGTGTGGGCCGCATTTACTGTAGTTTTCGGCCTTGTAGGCCTGGTTTGTTGGATTTTAGAGAAAATGATTTGCGAAATGAATTTAAAGGAAAATTAATTATAGTTTTGTTTTCCGTCATTTTCGTGGGGTGTGTGTTGGGTGACTTTTGTCACTTATACTTTTTCTTCGTGGTTTTGAGTTGCAAGTGCAGACATGCAGGCGGGTTTTAGCGTAGTTCATATAGTTCGAAGTCTCGTAGCCGCACACACAGGTTCTTGGTAGTTGATATTTCTATTTAGCTTTTAATTTCTTGTAATTTAATTTGTTTTAAATTATTATGGAAATTTAGGATGTGACAACTATGGACATCTAATATATATGTATCAAGCTGATTCTCAAGTCTATCAAATTCTTTGTACAAAAATCAGAAGAATAAAGTTTTGCTAGTTTAATCAACTTCTCTTTATCAAAAAAGGCAAAATTATCACTTGAATCAAGACATGCAACACATAGAAGCAATTCTACACTTCTCTCGCTAAAACGATCATTGAGCTCATTGATTAACAAATTAATCACAGTATTGAAAATATCAAATTGAAAATGATAAGAATTTATCTTCTCTTCTTGGCCACATCATGATCTTTCAGGTTCTTGAAAAATAATTTCCATGCTTTTAACTTCTATATTGTGCTTTTCACAAAATGAACTTACTTTTAAAAGAAAAACCTCCCATTCATTGTCAGCATTTCTCAAGGAATTTAACTGCCTTCTAGAAACACTCAATAAATTAATAGCATTCACGATATATTGATCCTTTCTATGTAATACATCTGACAAATCATATGTAATTTCTAAAATTATTTTCATCAAGTGCAACATAAACATAAAGTCAAATGTCTACATGAGGTTTAGATAGGTATTTGCTCATCCCTTTATCTTTACATCTTCACTATCAATTTTAAGGATTTGAAGAATATTTACAACTGATGAAAACATATGAGTTAAATTCACTAAAACAGCATAATGTGAACCCCAACGTGTTTCACTTGCTCTTTTAACTCCAATTTCTTGATTTTTACTTGTGCCACTTTTAGCTTCCCTAGATTCAAGTTCTTTAGCCATTCTTTCAACTTTTTTAGTTCTAAGACTACCACGACGCTTGCATGAACCTCCAATACAATTCATTACTATGGAAATTATATCAAAGAATGAAGTTGTGGATATCCTACTTTCGCATTTCCTAGAGTTCATTCAGGATAAGAATCCTTGAGATGACTTAGATCACATGGCTAAGAATCTATAATATAATTCCCAGATTTTCATGATTTCTCTAAAAACATTCTCGATTTTACTTGAATCAAGGTTGTTAGCTGTGGCAAAGCTAACACGCTCAAACTAATTGCGCGTTTGAGCCCCTTCAACATTTTTAGTGTGAGTTATCAGCTGTGGCAGAGTCGACACTCCTTGTAACACCCCAGTGCTACACAACAATACAAGGACTACCTAAAAGAACTGAAAAGCAACTAAGTAGCATTATTAAATAAATAAAGCTAACTACCCAGACCTGTGTGTGACAAATGTGGCTCGAACAGATGCACCAGAGTAGACTGCTCCTACACCTCAGCACCTGAAAACAAGGGGACAAGAAAACACACGTGAGTGACAAGAATGCCACCCAGTACGTGCCCCAAAAACAAACCAAAAATTCTACCCATAAACTTTGCCAGAAATCATTATTTCCAAAAACCTCATATGCAATTAGAAAATCTCGGAAAGCAATGGTATTTCAAACTCTCTTTTATTTTCTTTCAAAATCTCATGCTCTTTCATAAACCTTTATTCTCAACACTGGAGAAACAAGTCATTTCATCTAGCTTCCTAGCCCAAAACATCATTCAAAAGCCATTGACACACATTTCCACAAACCGGGCTAGGAACTAGTCCACAAACACAAATCCACATAAAATCATACTTTTCCATATCAAAATTGGTCGCATCACCCTGGCCACAGGCGATTGACCTAGCCTCAAGCAGTTGGTGAGGATTCCATGTCACCACACCACACTGCAGTGCTGCGGTGAACTACCCCGTACTGGAGTTCAACCGCCCCGGCCGTAGCCTCAAAATGTACCCTCACTGGTACAAGCACGGAGTGTGCCCTACAGACGCCCTGGTGCCCGAGCACTTGGGGACTCTAACCCCAGACCCGTCTAGCACCGGCACTGAGGGTAGTCCGGGCCTACCATACCCTGGGTCCTACAGTACCACCACAGTCTTGAGGCTTCTACCCTGGACCGCTCACTCGGCAACCACAACCAAGGACATGTCACCGACATCTCTAGAGGTCTCACTACCTCGTCGGCTAGTCCTAGTTCCATTGTGGTTCCTACAAATCTCATTCATTTCTTTAAAACCATATGCAAATTTCTCTTTGCAAAACA
>JAMKQA010043313.1:0-33725 GCA_024699735.1 Posidonia australis | reverse complement strand
CGAGTTTCTCGGGCGTACGAGGGTGCCTAATACCTTCCTCGTGCGTAACAGGAATCCTTACCCATCCTCTAGTTAGCAGACATCCAGCCTTCCTATCTGCATCTCATGCATGCATTCATCCTTTTGTGGTTTTCCTCGTCTTTCCCTTACAAGACCAGGTGGCGACTCCTTTTCTCTTTCTTCTTATCCTTGCGCCTTCGCCATCCAATGGCATGGCTGTGATCCCTTTCCCGCCTCCCTCCGGGTCCGGCATGGTCACACATAAGTTTCCACTGTTCTATGTGACGCTTTCCGAGTATTTCCAATTTTCACGATTTTCCTCATCACCCAAGGGCATATAGTAAAGTGGCATTTTCAATACCTACATTGTTTCTCAGATTATCATTTTTTTTTCTTTTATTCATTTCTTCACTTTAATTTGGCATGTTTTCGCATTCATCTTAGGCATGTGCATTCAAAGTAGAGAAGCATACACACACTAGATCATTAGCAAGCAGGAAACCTAGAAGGACTGATTTCTTCGGGTGCATAGGGGTGCCTAACATGTTCCCCATGCGTAACAAGAATCCTTACCTTTTCTCTGGCCCACAATGGCCAAGTGATGCATCCATTAGGTACAGAGCACACACAAATTTATTTGCATTCTTTGCATCATTTTTCTTGCATGCATATGCATTTTGGTTTTCCTCGTCTTTCCATTAAAAGACTAGGTGGCAACTCCTTTTCCTTATCCATTTCTTATCTTTCTTTGGTGTTTCCGAGTCCAATCTCTTTGTTCGGATTCACCATCTTCGCCGTGACCATATCAGGACTCCTTGTGTGTTTCCACACACCACCTTGGAGTCGTGTAGCGTTCGACCGGCATGGTCACAATGGGTGTTACATCCTAACCACCTTAAAAGAAGATTTCACCCCTAAAATCACTAGTAGGTGAAAAGATATGGCCTCCTCAGCTCCATGATGCCACCACTGCACCAAGACTAGTGGAATCACCTAGTTTCGCAGCACCTACTCCGTGCGATCAGCAATCTAGATGGCATCCTCTACAAAGGACAGATCTTCTAGGAACTCCTCTGGTTGAACTGGGATCACATGAGATGCGTCAACCAAACACTTCCCCAGCATGGAGACATGGAACATGTCGTGCACGGACGGCATCCCTAGTGGTAGATCCAATAGATAAGTAACCTCATTGATCTTCTAGGTAATCTGGTACGAGCTAATATAGCGACGACTCAGCTTGCCACACTTCCCGAACCTCATGACACCCTTGGTCGACGACACCTTTAGAAACATAGTCTCCCACCAGAAATTGCAGTGGTCTTCGCCTCTTGTCGGCATAACTCATCTACCGACTTTGTGTAGCCAACAGCCTGCTACGAATCAAATCAACCTTGTCCGCATATAGTTGCACAAGCTTAGGACCAACCAACTGACACTCGCCCACCTCACTCCAACAAACCGACGATCTACATGGCCTACTGTACAAAGCTTCGTACTACTCCATCCTCATTCTCAAGTGATAACTATTATTGTAGGTAAACTCAATAAATGGCAGATGGTCCTCCCAACTCCCTTGAAAGTCTAAGGCACATGCATTGAGCATATCCTCCAATGTTTGGATAGTCCTCTCTGTCTAACCATTCGACTGAGGATGAAATGCTATACTATAGTTGAACATGGTGCCAAAGGCCTCCTGTTGAGTTCTCTAGAACATTAAGATGAATCTTGTGTCTCTATCCGACACGATGGACACTGGAACACCATGCAGTCAAACCACCTCGGAGACATACAACTTCGCCAGACAATGCATCAGAAGCTTCACCCGAATGGCTAGGAAGTGAGCAAACTTGGTTCGCCAATCCACAATCACCCACACAATGTTGTTCTTCCACTGAGCACGTGGCAAACCAGTCACGAAGTCCATCTTGATGTGTTCCCACTTCCACACAAGAATATCCAATGGCTACAAGGTCCCTCCAGGTCTCTGATGCTCTACCTTGACTAGCTGGCAGGTTGTACACCTCGCCACATGGTCAGTAGCGTCTCTCTTCATGCAAGGCCACCAAAAGTTCCACTTCAAGTCTCGGTACATCTTCGTACTCCTAGGGTGAATAGTGTACCTAGCCCAATGCACTTCATTGAGCAACCTCTGCCTGGCATCCTCATGCTAGGGCACAAACAGGTGCATATCATATCTCAACTCTCCATATGCCCCAATAAAGAAATGAGGCTCCCCACTAGCCTCCAGCTTTTCAAACACAGCCTCAACAAATGAATCTAGCTTCAGACGAGCGACAATAAACTCTATCATCTTAGGGCGAATAGACAAGTTGCCCACTGAGGAACCAACTGTCTCCCGAGCCTGCCATTTCTGCTGGTAGTTCACCAGATCCTCTAACATGGTCCACTCCTTAACCATTAGGCTCACCAACACATGCGTACACCGACTCAAGGCATCGGCGACCATGTTGGCCTTGCCAGGATGGTAGGACAAGCTGAAATCATAGGGCTTCAGATACACCACCCAACGACATAGCCTCAAGTTGAGGTCCTTTTGCGTGAAGATATACTTCAAGCTCTAATGATTAGTGAAAACTTCAAACTACTCCCTATACAAACAGTGTCACCTAAGATTGAGAGCGAACACTATGGCAACCATCTCCAAATCGTCGATCGAGTAGTTCTTCTCATGATCCTTCAACTAGCACGAAGCATATGCGATGAACACATCTCGATAGACACCCTAACCCAACCCATGCTGCTACATTAGAACACACCCCAACCCAAAACCACTAGCGTCACTATACACAGTGAAGCCAGCACTTCCAGAAGGCAGAGTCAACATAGGGGCAGAAACCAGACGGGACTTCAGCTCTTGGAAGCTCACATCATAATTCTGGTCCTAACAAAATGGAACCCCCTTCTTAGTCAACTCTATCAATGGTGCGTCTATGGAGGAGAAATCCCTGATAAACCTCCTATAATAGCCCGATAGACCTAAGAAACTCTTGATCTCCGTCACAGTCTTGGGTCGCTCCCAACTACTCACTACCTCAACCTTGGCTGGATCCACTCTGATGCCTTCTCTAGAAATCAAATGGCCAATGAACATAACTTCACTTAGTCAGAACTCACACTTGGAGAATTTGGCGTACAATTGATGACACCTCAAAGTATGCAAAACCGCCCTCAAGTGTAAGGCATGAGTCTCAACATCAGGGGAATAGACCAACACGTCATCAACAAAAACTACAACGAACTGGTCTAGAAAAGGGCTGAAAAACCTATTCATCAGATCCATAAATGCAGCCAATGCATTGGTCAAGCTGAAAGGCATGACCGTGAACACGTAATGCTCGTATCATGTCTGTAAAGCAGTCTTCTGAATGTTTGAGTCTTGTATCCTCAACTGGTTTTTGGGTCGCTAGGGAGAGGCTGGAAGCTTGTGGATGAAGATCCTTAGTTTGTCGACGGCGGCAAGCTTTATACTCCGGCGAGGCTTTCCAGAGCCCTTGATCATCCTCCCTCTTGTGGATAAGCCCCGTTGGATCGGGTGTGGGCTGGAGGAGGTTGACCGGAGATCTCGGGGGTCTGAGATTCTCTCTGGAGGCTTCGGGATATCGTCGGATTCTCTCGTCCTCCCTCTTGTGGGGCTCGCTGTTGGGGCTATGGTTGATGCCGTTAAAGTGTCTACCGTGGGCCGAAACTGTGGTTGCACCATCTGGTGTTGGCTCCTCTCTGCAGTGGCCTGGCTCTAATTGGGATCAAGTATCCTTGCACTGACAAAGTTGGTGAGATCCGATGGAATAACAATCTTCTTGTACCTCCTGGTGAGCGCATGTCCATCTTTGTGTGACTGCCATTCATACCCTAGGCCTTCGAAATCTCGCCTCTCCTCTGCCTAGACGGGCTCGAAGATTCCTTAGCCGTGTCGCCCGAGTGGTGTCCCCTTCTTGTATCCCCATTTGCGACAAACATTTTCGATCATCTGAAGGGGATTGCTATGAATGGTCAGGTAATTGACATGCTCGAGAGTAGGGAAGTACTTGACAGGATCGAAACGGTTGACCCGGAACATGACGTCGAATGGTTTAGGATCGAAGTGGATGGTCTAAAGGGAGATAGCAGAGACCGACTCGACCTTTTCTTTATCAAGATCCTCCACCATGACAACAATTATGTCGTTGCCCCAGTGGAACTTAACCATGCGGTAGAGGGTCGAGGGGATCACCTGATGCTTGTGTAACCAAGGGCGCCCAAGTAGAAGATTGAAAGAGGGCTCTAGATCCTCAATGTAAAATTTGACGTCGAAAACTACAAGCCCTATAGTGAGAGGAATAACTAGCATCCCCAATGCATCATGATGCGTGTTATCAAAAGCCGTCATTCCCTTCGTAGTTGGTATGATATCCTTGGCTTTGAATCCAATTTTATTTACTGTGCGCAAAGGGTAGACATTAAGGCCTACACCATTATCAACCAAAGTGAGGGGAATTCGGAAGATCTAATATTGCACCATAATGAATAGGGGCTTGTTATGATTGACTCCTGTCGGAGGCAATTCCTCACTGGAAAAGGAAATAACATGTGGCTTTGCAATCATGCCCACCATATTCTCAAGAGCAGATGGTTCTATAGTGGGGGAGTCATGAGCAGCCTGAAAGACCTTGAGGAAGGCCTCTCAATGTTTCGTAGAAGTATGCATGATAACCCAAATGGAGATATCAGCCTTAACCTTCTTCAGTTGAGATGTGATGTCGGTAGAGGGCTGCTCCTACCGGGTTGAGGAGGTAGGGACTGAGCAAGGGACCGTCCTAGAAGGTTGAGTAGTTGGCTGAGGATGGGAAGACGCTGGACAGGCAGGCTAGGCTGCTAGGGCTGGTGGCCTATACACCCTCCCTGACCTGGTGACTTTTGCGCACATTTCTGTGACATAATCATAGGGTACATAGTGAGTGTTCCTTGTCAGGTGGACGACAAGAGGGGTACGTGCCGCCAGCTCTAGCGGTGCCGACAACGAACTGACAGAAAGTTGGTCTGATTGGGGAGGGTGTTGGATAGGATGCTGCACAAGAGGATGCTGGACCGAAGACTGGACAGGATACTGAACAAGAGACTGGAAAGAAGACTAGGTATGGGTCGGGCTAGTAAGCGAATGACCCAAAGTGTGTGGTTGGCGGTGCGGCGGTACGCTCCGCCCTAACGGTCAACCGTATCATGTGGACGGCTGACTCTGAACTGGTGCGACTCAAACGATAGAGATGAGTAGGGAAGGGCTCATCAATAGTGTGTATCAGGTAAGAGGGGTCTACTACGGATGTCGTAGACCCAGAAGTGGGGAGGAAATGGACTCTTAAGGACCCAACGCCTGCTGAGTTGTCATGCAGAGGCATGGGTTGGTTGACAATATTGGTATAGGCCGGTGGTGCTTGTTCCTGTGCAGGTGATGGTGCAAGTGCAGTGTGTGCCTCCTGGGTGTCGATGATGATGACCTTGCGGTCAATCAAGTCCTAAATGGAGTTTTGAAGGGCCATCCAATTGTCTGTCGAGTGACCCACGCAGTGGTGGAAATTACAATAGAGACTCGTGTTATACCACCCCGGAAGAGGATTCTGTGGGGGACTGATCTCTGGGAGCTTCAGGAGTGACACCATCTTAGGGAGGATGGTACTCAGCGGCTCAACAAGTGGTGTATATTGTTGTGCATCACATGAAGGCCTTCTCTGCCCTAGGCGGGGTCCTTGTTGGACCGATGTCGTGGGATACACCGGCTAGGCGGTGGTGGTGATTTGTTGTGTGTGCGATGCTCTAGACGTAAGTGCATAGACTAACTGACTCGGGCCTAGTTGGTTCACCACATTGACGGGCGTGGCAGGTGACCCTATGTATGCGACGGTAGGCTTGGGAGAATCCCGCCTCTTAGGGTAGCTGGTGCCAGCACCATTGCGAGTGCTGCTGCTCGTTTGGTGTAGACACCACAAATTACCAATTTTATAAGTTGAAAGTGTGGTGGCTGGGCTTTCAAATACCAATGAGCTCTAACCCTAATTGAATCCACTTAATTCAACCAAAGCCCCTTAAGCTCATGAAGGCCCGCCAAAGCCCATTAGGCCCACCAAGGCCCATGAAGCCCACCAAAGCCCATTAGGCCCACCAAAGCCTATTTAAGCCCACTTTCTCAACATCCGTAGGTTTGTTATAAGGTTTGTTAGAGTTTGTTAGTGATTAGTTAGAAGCTTAAGTGTTGGTTAGGTTGTTAAGAAGTTGTTAGGTAGTTATAATTTGTTGGAGTGGGTTGTTATGGGTTTGTTAGGACTTAGTGGACTTCCTTGGCTATAAATATGGGCCTGGTGGTCTGAGAGAAGAAGGGGGATCCAAGAGAGAGCTCCAGGAAGAGAGAGGAGCTCGAAGAGGAGAGGGAGAAGCTATTCCAGCGAGCTGCAGAGGTAGATTCACGACGTTAGGCCTGGTACGCCCCTTTCTGACCACTTCTAGCTTTGTTTGTAGCTTCCTAGGTTCCCCTCTCTCTTTCTGGATTGATTCCGAGCAATTCAGAGGTCTGAATTGCTCCCTGGAGCTCGCCTTCGCCGTTTTCCGACGATATAGGTGGGAGGGTGGCCTAGGGTACGGTCTTGGCCCCTAGTAGCATCCTATCTTCCTCCCCTGGTCTTTTTCATGCTCCTCCGCTCCCTAGCGCGCCGCTCCATCGCCTCCAAATAGCTCCGCTTGAAGATCACTGGAGAAGCCATTCCGCCATTTCCAGAGAAGATAACCACAGCCCGAGGTGGACAAGGTGCCTCCCGCAGCTACGAGCCCCTCCGAGCCTCCAGAAACACTCCACAAGATGCCTCAAGCACAACGGACCCCTTGGAATCGCGCCACGAGCTCCCTATCGTCGCAACAATGCCGCTCACCGGAGAAGAAGCCGTCGACGACCGTTGAAGCTCTCATCCGCTCCATCCTCCTACATTTAGCTCCTAGAGGAAGGAAGAAGCTCCCCGACACTCCCCGGGGCCTCCACGACCGCTGCATCACCACGTCGTTGCCCACCAGAAGCTCCTTCTTCCCCAATGCTGTCGTTGGAGCTCCTCGACGGTGAGGTAGGTGGGAGGCTCGTTCCCACCGATTGATCTTGGATCCACTCCGATGGATCATTTCCTCTCACCTCCTTCTTGTTTTCTGTGAGGTCTGATCTCAGATCAGACCACATGAAGGCTTTTTATGCCTTCTCCGGCGGTCGTCAACGACGGAGCTCCGTCGCCGGCGGCTGTCGTTCTTTTTTCCTTTTAAAAAACAAATTAAAACATTTTATTTTGATTGAAGTTCTGAAACTATGTTTTCATACACATAGGTCCTTTTATTACAAATAGGTCCTCCATTCATTTTTCATAATTCATTCGAATAAAGTTTTCACTGAAAAAATTGCATTTTCCCCCTTAAACATTTAACATAATGTTTTCCAAGTTTAACCTTAAGAAAAGCCCTCAGGATTTCTTTTAATGCATTTTAATTCAACTATTTTGCACAAAAGACCCTCAACTTTCTTGAAACCTTTCTGAGTGCAAATTTTTCTGTGACCATTGCATTTAAACGCCTGGACTTTTCTGAAACTCTCCAGAATGCATGTTTCTTTGGTTAATTTGCACTTTAACTCCTAAATTTTATTACAAACTTATCTGAAGCATATTTTCTTTGGTTAAATTGCATTTTAACCCTTAAACTTGACTGAAACCTCTCTGAAGCATGTTTTTCCTGGTTAAATTACATTTTAACCCCTGATTTCTTCTAAAACTTTTCTAGATGCTTTGTCTGCTGGGAAATTTGCATTTTATCCCCTACACTTCACAGATTTCACTTTGAATGCCTGTTTTCTAAGGTAAAATGATTGTTTTGCCCCTGAAACTTTCTGCAATTATCTTGAATCATTTTTCTTGCATATTTTACTCAGAATTTCCACTGAATTGCATTAAATGCATGTTTTAGTAGTAAAATTGCATTTTGACCCCTAGGAAACTTCATTTTGACTAGGATTGCACATATTTGAACATTTGACCCCAGATTTCTTCATAATTGCATAGAATGTGTTTTCCTATGTATTTTTGATGATTTGGGCTTCAGAATATCAGTTTTAATCAGAATTTGGGTTTTTTTCACAAAGGCTTCTAGAATTCTCACTATTTACACTCACATATGCTTTTTGCACATCTTTCCGCACATGGTTTCTTGCCTTTCCTTCCTTACTTTGTGCACACTTTTCTAGCTTGTTCAGAGCTTGGTTTTCTCGTCGTTTTTCATTTTTCGCCGTTAGATTTGTTTTGGCTTTCCATCACCCGAGGGCGTATATTAAAAGGCTTGACAAAGCCGACATGGTCCCAAAATGAGGATTATTTTTCCTTTCTTGATTTTCTCGGATTTATTCGAATTTCCACTGATTTGTGAGACGCTTTCCGAGAATTTCTCGATTTTCACGATTTTCCTCATCGCCCAAGGGTGTACAATAAAGCGGCATTCTCCATGCCTACATTTGACCCTCGGATTAGCTTTGCCTTCATTTCATTTCTTCACTTTGATTTGGCATGTTTATAGTCATATTTAGCATGGGCATATAGAATAAGCAAGCATACATCCATAGACCATTGACAATAGGGAAAGCTAGAAAGACAGAGTTTTCTCGAGCGCATGGGGGTGCCTAACCCCGTCCCCATGCGTAACCATAATCCTTACCCTAACTCTGGCCCGCATTTATTTGTGCATTATCCATTAGGCACGGAGCACACACATACATTCTACATCTTGTATGCTTCCCACTTTTCTTGTGGTTTTGGTTTTCCTCATCTTTCCATTAAAAGACTAGGTTGCGACTCCTTTCCTTATCCTTCTTATATTCCCTTGATGTTTCCGAGTCAAGTCTTTTCCTCCGTTTTCACTATATTTGTCGTGACCATATCGGGTCTCCTCGTGTGCTTCCATGCACCCGGTAGGAGGAGGGCCGTGCAAGGGTTCCACTAGCATGGCCACCTGGTGATCCGAGGATGCGGCTTGTTTGGCAAAAGCAACGAGCGTAGGAAAGCTACCATTGCGGAGGGAGCTCTCTATAAGTGCGCCTGCTTGAATCAAAGATGGGAAGGTGGTGACAGGTTGAATGCTTAATAGAGCCCCAACATCCTCGTCGGAGGGCCTATCTTTTACTTTTGATGCAAGGGCACGCTAGTGGCCAACATACTCCCCAAATGGCTCGTGGGGCTTCTATCTTGTGGCAACAAGGTCCTCCCTCTTTGGGACCAAGTCGAGATTAAAAGCATATTGGTCCATGAACGCATGCGAGAGGTCATTCCAAGTCTTAATCGAGCCCATGTCAAGCAACGTGAACCACTTGAGGGCCGAACCGGTGAAACTCTTTTGGAAGAGGTAGATTAGCAGCCTTTCGTCAGCCTGAAATTGAACGAGATCTCCGTAATATGCCTAAAGATGTGCAATGGGGCAACACTTACCGTTATACTTCTCGAAATCTGGGATTTGGAACTGTGGTGGAATCCATAGGGTTGGCGATCACCTCCTCGCACTTGTCGAAGTGCTCACTCCAGGTCACTCACCCTAGCATGGAGGGTATCTAGAGCTGCTGTCGATGACGGTGATGCAGCAAGGGGAAGGGCTGCATATGCTGTGTGGGTCGCACCTAAGTGCTCCTCTGGGTCCACCATCATGCCACCTGGTGCTGCAGCATGATGGCCAGCATATCCGCACAAGAGTGCCTGGTGTGATTGTGGAGGTGAAGGTGCCTGGGCCTCATGGTGTGCAAAAGGAGGATGAAAGGAGAATTGTGTGGCAGTGGATGCTGAGTGTGGGAGTAATAGCTACTGCAGCGGTACGGTGCTAGGCTGCAAACTCTGAGGATGCTGCACTCCAACCAACCCGAGGTTCTAGCCACCAGATGCTCGAGTTGAATGTTGTGCAACGATGTGGTGTGTTTGAGCCTGTGGTGTCACACCAAATGTGGGTGTAGTGAGGAGCTGGGGTTAAGGTTGAGGTGGTGGTGCCAATGCCTGGGACACAGGAGCAGGCTACCGGGGAGCCTCAAGAATATTGGGATCTACAGTGGACTGAATTGCAATAGCCATGCCCTCGATCTTCTGAGCGAGAGCCAGCAGATATTCTACCTGTGTGGCAGGAGACCCCTCGGGGATAGCAAGGTGTGGCACAGTTAGAGGTTCAGAAGTCATAGATGGGACAAGGGCAGGTTGCCCAGGAGGCAAGGAATTTGCATGGGGCATTGCCATAGTGGGCAGAGTGCCAAAAGTGAAGGAACCCTGAGGAAGTGAGGCCATCAGTGATACATCTGGAACCCGAGCTGGGGTCACTAAGATGGACTCAGTGCCTAGCTCCAGACTGGCCAAGGTTAGTGGATGTCCTATAGGATGGGGGATAGAACCTCCGTGATGCACGAAAGGGACCGAAGGAACAGCTGAAGACACAACACGGGTAAGAGGGACCGCAAAGGAGGTGCCCTCCAGAGCGGCAGTAGTAGAAAGAGGCTCGCTAGTGCGCTTGGCCATAGCTGACCGGGAATTGGTGAGAACCAGGCTATAGTGGCAAATAAGGGGATGAATCCTAGGACGAGCTATCGTCAAAGTGATGGATAACTCAGTAAAAGACAATCAGCAATGGGCATCGCAAACAGGGGAGCCAAGGCAGGAATGCTCGAGCAGTGGCTAAGGAACTCACGCTCTACAACTTGGAAAAGAGCAAACTACTGGCGTTAGAACCAGCAACAAAATGCAGTTTGTTATGGTGGTGTGAATGGCATTCATGCTCATGGATGCAACTAACATGCTCTCTCTCACCAACTAAGTGTTTTCTAGAAGGTCGTTTACTCTAAGATTACACATGGGTAAGTAGGTCTCCAACTCAGGCTAGAAAGTAAAGGTCCTCACTCTAAATCCTGGCCAAAGGGAAGGCAGTGAATGAGTGGTGCGTTGGTGGCCTCATCTCCTGCGGTAGCATGGAGCTGTACCCTCTACTAACACTGACACGACCCCGAGCAAGGGGGACAAACTAGCAACACGTCCTACGCCAAAGCCATAGAACGGGTTACTAGAATTGTCCTTCACGGACTATAGGTGGACTCAGTGGAGAAGAATGCATGTCCTATATGATCAATCATGCAATATGCTTTAGTGTTTTTTACTTGCATTTTATTAGCCAAGGGGAGAGTTTGATTTGGTCTCTAGTTTTGCCTTATTAATTGTTCTCTGAATTTGTGTGTTTTATTTTAACCAGAGGGGTAAGCAAACATGTCTCTACTCTCCTAGGCATGTCAAGTGCGAAAAGGGGAAGAAAACACACAAGTAAGGCAGGCATGCAAGCAAACAACAAGCAAAAGGCATGATCATGGCATGTGCAAGTGTCGTGCTATCATGATTGTGAAATGAAAAAAACATCCATCACATCAAAAGGCAAGATTCATAGCATGTGTGTGTAGTGACATAGCAAATGTGTGAAATAAAGTGCAAAAGACATGCTAAATAAGCAAAAAATCACAAATAAAGCAAACAATCAAACCTATGAAACCAAAGCCTCATCAAGCAAGCGAAAAGACTAACCAAAAAGCCGAAATCTGGTATCCCCAATGGAGTCGCCAATTTTGTGACCATGCCAACCCGGGGGTCTGGCGCGGAGTCTCGCCAGAGGGAGGAGATCACAGCCATGCCAAGATGGCGAAGGCACAAGATAGGATAAAAGAAGAAGAAAAGGAGTCACCACCTAGTCTTTTAAGGGAAAGACGAGGAAAACTACAAAAGATTGAATGCATGAGATGCAGATGTGAAGGCTGGATGTCTGCTAACCAGAGGATGGGTAAGGATTCCTATTACGCACAAGGAAGGTGTTAGGCACCCTTGTATGCCCGAGAAACTTGGTCTTTCTAGCCTAAATAGCCTACTAAGGCTCAATGAATGCTTACTAAGCCTAGATCGTGCTCTAAAACATGCTAATATTAATGTCATGGCAAAATTGGATGAATATGCAAGATGATGTGTGAAAACTGTGAAAAAAAATCCACATGAAATGATGAAATCACCAAGTATGACACTACAAAGAAAATCACATGAAATGACGATGTCCTTAATGGGAAAGGCTCAAAAAACCATATTGATATCAAGAAGATAAAAAGTGAGGTCAACCCAAATCCTCGGAATCATGGAAGAAGTTGTAAAAGTCAAATGAGAGAAATAATCTGCAAATGGGCCAATGTGGGCCTTGTAGTGAATTAGTGTACGCCCTCGGGCGATGAAATCCAAATCAAATCAAAAAATTTGAAATGTAGGATTAAAGCAAATAAAATCGAATATCAGATAAGAAACTCTGAAATCAAAGTGAAGAAAGAAATCCATGAAAGAAAGGCATGAGATGTCGGCTCGCTAAATAGGGATGCAAATGTGAGGAGAAATGCATGGATAAGTGCCTAAATGTGCAAAAATTCTAAAGAATGGCTTTGACAAGGACTATGCAAGGCTGAGTGCAAAATTGAGATGCATGCTCATGAATTGGTGGCACATGGGCAATTTGGTCATTTTCTTGGCCAGATGTGATAAATGCTAGCATGGGAGTGATGCGTGGTCTAAGTTATGTCAAAAATGTGTGTCAAATGTCTAGAAGATGTTATTTACAAGAAAACATGGGGAAGAAAAACAACAAAATGATGTAAACACAATAAAGGACAAATATAAGGGTCAAGATACAAAATTCACAAAAAGAGTGAGAATCTGGATGAAAAATATGTTCATGACTTCTATTCTAGCATGCAGATGATGGGTCTAATGTCAATGTAGCACTGAGATGTGAAAATTGCACTTGGGTAATTTCCAGAAAGCTCAGGGTCTAAAGTACAAAATTCACACATAAGTGCAAATGTGAGTAAAATGTGAGACTAAAGGTCAAACCTCAATGAAAACTGGATTTTTAAATGGAATCTGTGATTAAATGTAAGCTATGAAATGCAATGAGTGAAAAAATATTCCAAAACATGCAAGAAAACATTTAAAACCCTAAATGATGGATTTGGAAATAATCTAAGGGCTTATATGCAAATTATATGTGCTCAGGAATAGTTTGATGCAAACTTTTAGGGTCTGAATGTGATAAAAATGAGGCTTTTATACTGGTCAGTGCAATTATGAAGTTTCCTAATATCTAGGATGCAAAATTCACTGAGAAAACTCATTTTTTTAAGTTTTAAGGGCTAAAAGCAAATTTTCAAGACCAAAATGTAAAGAGAATTCAATTTTAATGATAGATAGTGTGAATTTTAAATCTTTTAGGGCTTAGATTGAAAATTTCCCAGAGAAAATTCATTTTAAAAAGCTTCAGGGGCTAAATGCAAATGTCCAGGACTTAAATGTGATAAAAACTCAATTTTAATGATGACCAGTGTGATTTTTAGAATCCTTAGGGTCCAGAATGAAAATTTCACATAGAAAACTTATTTTAAAAGCTTCAGGGGCTAAATGCAAATATTCATGACTTAAATGTAAAGAAATCATGGTTCTAGGGACCCAGATGTGATAAAAACATGTAGGAATATGTTAAGAATAAAAAAAGGAAACATGTAGGGGCATATGCAAAATTTACAAAGAAAATAAAAGAACGAAAAGTATTTTAAAACTACATGGGCTAAAATGCAAATGTTTGGATCCAAATGCAACGAAGAAGGATTTAAATGTAATAAACCAACGACCAAATAAAAATAAATCTAAACTAAAAGGGCCTAACCTAAAAAAAGTCTATTCGAAGATCGCCGGAGGATCACCGGCGTTCTCCCTCCAGCGATCCCTCGAGTGATGCACCAATGACGACCTAGTGGCGGAGGAAGGCGAGTGATGGCTGAGGAAGCTCCAATGGGCCACGACGACGATCTCCAGGAGGTTGGGCAAGGCTAGGGAGGCCCCACCTCGCGCTCCAGTGAGGTGTTGCATCTGTGCTGGGGAAGATGACCGTGGAGGGGCTGGAGGTTTGCAGGTGATCCCAGTGAAGCAGCGACAGCTGGGGGGCTTTGGAGAGGCGCAACGGAGCTCTAGGAGGTAGCGGCGTGCTCCTCCCACCTCTAACACCGACGACGGCACGACGGAGGTGGGCGAGTTGCTCTAAGGGCTGTGGTGACGGTGTGACGGTGCAGAGAAGCTCGTGGCGAGGTGGCAATGCTCTCCGAAGTGAAGACACTAAGTGGGGGCGCCTGGAGCACTTCAGCACCTTTCGATGGCAGTCGGAGATGCTGTGGCAACAAGGACAGAGCAGCTGCGACGATGGGGAATCTCTAGGGGGTCTCTCTGGAGTGGAAAGAGTCTAGGAAGGAGGAAGAAGAGGGGAGAAGGAAGGAGAGGCTCGTAGGGGCCTCACCTGAGGTCAGGAGGCTCGAAGCCTTGTCGGTGGTGGTGAACCCCCAACCGGGAGCGACATGACAGTGAGCAGGAGGCGCCGCTCCACCATGGCTTGTTCAGGGAACCCAAGGGCAACTAAAGGGGCATGCCATGGACTGAAGACAAGGGGAAAAGAAGTTACCTGACGCGATGAGTGTGCTCCCTGGCGACTCGATGGCGATGCTTGGATTCTCCAGCGACACTTTTGCTGGAGGCTTCTGGGTTGAAGAAAAAAGGTGGAGGAGGTGGCTTGGGTGTCCTCGCTGTTTGGGTGTAGGGAGAAGAAGGTTTTGGGTCGCTGGGGAGAGGTTGGTAGCTCGCTGATGAAGATCATCAGTTTGTCAATGGCGGCAAGCTTTATACTCCGGCGAGGCTTTCTAGATCCCTCGATCCTCCTCCCTCCAGCGGATGAGCACCGTTGGATCTGGCGTGGGCTAGAGGAGGTTGACCAGAGATCTCGGGGGTCTGAGATTCACTCCGTAGGCTTCGGGATATCACTGGAGTTGTTGCCAGGAAATCAGGGGTCGCTGAAATTATTTTTGACTTTTTGTAAGTTTTGAATTTCATTTTTGAATGAAATAGTGTTGGGCTTAGGGTTTTGGGTTTTTTTTTGTTTTTTTTTTTGGTTTTCATTTTGGAATTTTTAGGATTTTTTAGAGTTTTAATTTTAGGTTTTTAATTAGGTTTTGTGGGTTTAATTTAATTTCTAAATTTGTAATTTATGGTTTAATTAATTGATTTTAAATTAGGGTTTTAATTTAATAGGATTTTCTTTTGGGATTTTTAGGGCTTTTTTAGGGTTTCAAATTTTAAATTTGTGGTTAAGGTTTAATTAATTGGTTTTAAATTAGGGTTTAATTAATTTAGGTTTTGGTTTATTTTATTTTGTTTTGATTTTTGGGTTTTGCTTTTTAATTTGGATTTTGGGTTTAATTAGGGTTTTGGATTAATTAGGGTTTTGAATTTTAATTTAGGGTTTTTTGATTTTAATTTAGGGTTTTTTGATTTTAATTAGGGTTTTTTTGTTCAATTAATTAATGTTTTAAATGATTTAAATGGGTTTTAGCTTCAATTAGAGCTTTTGTTTGAATAATTGGATTTTAAGTGTATTTTATTTGATTTTGACTTGAATTAGGGTTTTTGTTTGATTAATTGGGTTTTAAGTGGATTTTATTTGATTTTTGAGTTGAATTGCATTTTAAGTGGATTTGAATTTGATTTTGACTTAAATTAGAGTTTTTGTTTCATTAATTGAATTTTAAGTGGATTTTGACTTAAGTGCATTTTAAATGTGTTTTGTTTGGTTTTTATTTTAATTAGGTTATAGTGAATTAGTATGGACCTGAATGGGCTTTTGTGGGCTCAAGTGGGCTAGGGTTTTGATGGTCGCAATCTGAGGAGCCTACTGCCAAGGGACTTCAAAATCGGGGTGTCTACAGTGGCATACTAGGCAAATCATCAGGGAAAACGTCGAGATATTCACACACCACGAGGATGTTGTAAACACCCAACTAATGAGAAGTAGAGGTAACTATATTGGCTAGATACCCCACGCAAACAGAAGTCCCTAAGATTAACTAATCACAGAAACTCACAATATTAGCTAATCATCCTTAACCTCAAATACATCTCTTGAAGTCCCAACCCTTGGAGCTACAATGGTAAACACCCATCCATTAGTCGGCAGCTGTCGCACGCTTCCTGCCTTCTTTGGTGGTTCTGAACAGGATCTCTGGACATGCCCTACGATCCTGTAGTTGTACCACACCACTAGGGTTGGAGTTCATCGACGATCAAGAAAAAATGCAGCAATATGGCCTACCTGACTACAGTTGAAGCACTAGTTCCCACTGGGAGCGTTGGACCCTGTTTGACTGAAGCTAGCACCACTACTCCCAACAAAACTCCTCCGATCTGCAGAGCAAACACTGGACGTCCCCTTCTGCTTCTTCTCAGGGTTACATGAGCTAATGGCACTTGGAGGACCAAGAAAGAGAATCGAGAGGTAAAAGAAGACTTACCCTTTCCTTTGGGACAACCCTCCAGATACTTCTGATGCTCAGATCGAAGCGATAAGCCATCCCAACAATGTCCTTCATAGTCTAGCACTGATAGCCCATCACCTTCACCTGTAGCCCTAGGTTCAAGCCATCCAGAAACCTCTATGCTTGCTATTCCTCTAACTCATAGGCAAGAGCAAATTGTTCGAGATGGGTGAACTCAGTCTCATACTCAAGCATCAACATCGTGTCCTACTCCAGACTCTAGAAATTTCGGCAAAGCTACTCCTTCAGATGAGTGGGAAAATACTTGTCATAGAAGGCCACCTTGAAATCCTTCCACTGGATGCTAACAGTGACTGAGTTTGGGAACTTTAGCTGCCTTATAGACTTCCACCACCTATCTGCCTCACTATCTAGCAGATAAGTTGCCAACTGCACGTAATGCTCCTCTAGGCACACCATGCTCTCTAGCATCTTCACCACCTTCTCCAACCAAGCCTCGCTCTCCTCAGCACCAACCTTGCCCTTGAACGATGGTAGACGAATCTTCGAGAATTGGCTTAGCCACGAGTCGCACGACGGATCGCTAGCACTACTCTTGTTGAACACATGGGAGATCCCATGTGCCAAGCTCCTTAATTCCGCACGAACTGCCTTCCATCCACCCACGTCCTCTCAAAGCTCGGATTCTTTGATAGGGGCCTTGCCCTTATGACCATGAGGAGGCATCCTACAAGGAAAAATGCAAAACACCTGCACCATAGACAAAGCAACAACTAGAAAACCATGAATAAAACCAAGTGCAAACTCTACCATGCATGCAAAACCTATGGAGTCTCTAGACCGAACACTCGAGGCTAGTGCAACTTAGTAAACTTGGAGCTTTGATACCAGACCTGTCATGGCCCAAATTTTCCATAATAATTTAAAACAAATTAAATTACAGGAAATTAAAATCTAAACAGAAATATCAACTACTAGGAACCTGTGTGTGGCTACGAGACTCTGGACTATATGCACTATGCTAAAACTTGTTTACATGTCTGCACCTGCAACTTAAAACCACAAAACAAGCGTGAGTGACAAAAGTCACCCAACATGCACTACACAAAAATGACGAGAAACAAAACTATAATTAATTTTTCTTTCAAATTAATTTAAAACGAATTAAGTCACCCAGCATGCACTACACAGTGCTCAGGAGGATGTGTCATACCTCTACACCCGACAACACCTAAGTCTCAGTACTCACAGCGATAGTAGGAGTATCATACCTCCCCATCATGCCACAAGACACCTCAACCCGTAAACCACAACCTTAGCCTTGAGACGATAGTTAGGAAGTCTCATACCTCTAAGATTCGATGACCCTCAACTTGAGGTATCTCAACCCCTGACCTCGACCAAGGAGACGTACCCGACCACCAGTGAATGTCGTCACATTCGGTTGTCCCGACGACACGGTCTCACAGTGTCTCGGCCCACACATAAAAAACAGAATATCATTTTCCAAAATGGGCCAATCGTCTCTTTTTAAAGCCATTTTCAAATCATTTTATATATTTGAAAACTTTTTCATAACCTAGGCAAAATGGCACATCAGGTGTCCCATGGGACCACCGCTGACTACCCACAATCTCATCTCAAACAGGTAAAATAAACTAATCTGAGAAACCCACAAAAAACACATTTTCATAAAACCAATTGGACCTTGATTCGAGATGTCGTAATGGGTTCAGTATGACAAAATTTCTTGAATCGGTCGACTGGAGAGATTTGGCTGACCAAATCGACCAGAGGACCAAAATTAACAAAGAATCGGCATTATGAAAATGTTCGGTATACCGAAAATCACTGATTCAGTATGCTCTTTCGACTTCAGTATGCCAATTTCTACAATTCCAAAAAACAGCCCTAAACTCAACTTCTGAAATTACCCAAAATGAGACCTTGGGATGGACCCTAAAACAAGCTCCAAAAATCTCACATAAAACTTAAGTTGTAGACCCTCGAGTCTACTCCAAATCCACACAAACAAATCTAAAATCCATTCATCATACAACAAGATACAAATTCACAAAGACAGAAGGGTCAATAGGACCCAAACCACAACCACCGTCATAAAACACTATAAATACTATCATTAATTCTCATAAAATCACAATAAATTCTAAGAATATAAATTTACCTAGATTTCATGCATCCTATCATTTTCCACATATTTCATGCTTTCAACACTTTGGTTGGAGGTGCGTACCTTAAACGAGCTCTCTAGCGATCCAACTCCGATCTCCAGCTAACTCCTGCGACTCCAAGTGTCTTCGACCACACCACGACCTCAGGGACACCTCACTAAAGCTCCACACACCGCCACCAACCTCGAGCACACCGAACAGAGCAACAAGGGAGGAAGAAGAACGAGGGAAGAGATGGAGAGTAAGGTGGAGAGGTGAGTGGAGGGGAAGAGACAGGAAGGAAGGGAGAGGGGAAGTGGCGTGCTCGAGAAGGGAAATGGCAGAGCGGGAAACAGGAAGAGAACTGTAGAAGAAAAGTCGTCAGTCATGACTTAAATACACGTTGATGGTGGTAGCTACATGCATGCATGTAGGGTGCAACCACCGGCCTCCTGCACAAGCCAACAACCCACCGCACCAATACTCCCACCAACCGACCCACAAATGCTGACCCCACATGGACCCACAAGCATAGTGCCACAATGCACAGTGCCAACCATGCACACAGACACGCAAACAGAAGCTGGCCCACGAGGCCCAAGTCCAAAATCACAAAATCACATAAACAAGCCTTAGAACAGTAACACCCGTTCTGGAATAAATTCATTAAAAATGTGTAGAGACCCCGATTTTGAAGTCACTTGGTAGTAACTTCCTCAAGAACATGCTCCGTTTGCGATCAACAAAACCCCAAATTTTCAAACTTAAAACTTAAACCCAAGCTCCACCATAACCATCAAGCCTACACAAGCCTAGTGAGGCCCACACAAGTCCTCTCTCACCTAATCAAAATTAAAACCTAACAAAACACATTTAAAACACTTAAAATCCAAATTAATCAAACAAAACCCTAATTAAAAGTCAAAATTAATTAAAATCCACATAATCAAGTGAAAACCCAAATTAAAACACAAAAACCCAAAATTAACATCCAAAACCCTAATTAAAACACCAAAAACCTAAATTAAGATCCAAAACCCAAATTTAAGCACAAAAAACTTAATTAAAACATAAAAAACCTAATTAAAACACAAAAACCCTAATTAAATTCAAAATCATAATTAATCAAACCCAAAACCCTAAATTAAACTCAAAACCCTAATTAAAAAAAACCCTAATTAAAAGTGAAAATGAATTAAAATCCAATTAATCAAGTGAAAACCAAAGTTAAAACACACAAAAAAACCTAATTAAAACACAAAAACCCTAATTAAAATACAAAAACCCTAATTAAAACCAAAAACCTAATTAAAATCCAAAAACCTAATTAATTTCAAAATCTTAATTAAAATCCAAAACCCTAAGATTAAAATAATTGAATCCCTAATTTAAAACCCTAATTAAACAAAATCAAAAATCAAAGAATTAAAACCCAAAAATTCCAAAATAGAAAAACCTAGAATAATTAAAACCCAAATTTTAAAAACCAATTAAATAACAAAATCAAAAATTTAAACAAAATTCCAAAATCAAAAACATAAAACTCTAAAATCCCTTAAAACCTAAAACAAAAACAAAAACCTAAAAACCCTAAAATAACAAAATCCAAAATTAAAAATCAAAGTCTTAATTGAAATCATAAAATCCAGAAATTAAAATCAACAAAAAATGCAATTACTTACCCAAAACAAAAGAAAAAAACAAAACCTTAAAACTAAAACAAAAAAGCCCAAAAAACCAAAAGCCCACCCTACAGGCCCATTGTCCAGCCCAATACATCCCACTTCCACTTCAATCAAAAACCTTAGGAAGAACAAAAAATAATTTCGGCAAGCCCATGATCTCCAGCAAGATTTCCAACGACCAATCCCAACAATTCCAGTAGTCAATCATGGAATCTCCAGTGTGCATCCTCCTCTCGCGCGACCTACAGGCTTTCCTCCTCTGTCATGCTCCCTATCCAACAGCAGCAAGGCCTTGCGAGGGAGATCGACGGCGTAGGGGAGCTCTGTCGGAGTTCAAAAGAGGCCCGCCATCGACAGACCAATCCATCTATTTCCACGAGCTACCACCCTTTCCCTAGCGATCCTGAACCTTCTCCTCCCTACACCCAAACAATGAGGACATCCAGGCCACCTTCTCCACCCTTTTCCTTAGCCCAGAAGCCCCTACATCAGAAGCCAGAGCGACGCCGGAGCATCACCGCCGTCGAGCACCACAAGGGAGACAACGCCGCTCACCAGGTATTCCCTTTCCTTTTCTTTTTCGATCCAAAGCAAGCCACATAGTGTATTCCCTTAGCTCCTAAGGTTGCGCTCGAAGGGGATGTGTCCCCTATGCACCGTCGACCCCTTCTAGCGATGGGTTCTCTGTCGCCGGTGAGGCCTCAGGCCTCTTGACCTTAGGCAAGGCTCCGTGGGCCTCTCCTCACTCCTCCTCTTCCCCTTGGTCTCCTTTCGCTCTGGAGGAGCCTCCCTGACCTTTGCGTCGCTCACCGTCGTCGCCGCTGCTGTCGACCGTCATCGCTGAAGCCACTGTGTGGGCAAAGCACAGTGGCTGTGCCCTGACTGAACCAGTGCCCCTGGAAGCCACCCCAAGGTCCACTGAGCGTCCCCTGGCCACCACTCGAGCGCTCCTGGCGCTACAACGCCATTCCCACCGCTGTCACGATCGCCATCGAAGTTCGTGATGGGGGGAATAGCTCAGGCCACCCTAGCCCTCACCGACGCTTTTGGAAGCTCCCTTGCGCCACCCCGGAGGTCCTCCGGGCCTCACCACGCCATTCCAGTGCCTGCACGCCTCCAGCCACCTCGTCGTCACCTTCCCCGCTGCCGATAGAGCACCTTGTCAGAGCGCGAGGTGGGGGAGCATCCTAGGCTTCCCCAACCTTTTCTAACTCACCAGAGACCGTCGCCGTGCCTCACTCCAACCTCCGGGATCGTCACTCACCTCCCTCTGCCACTGGACCATCACTGGGACATCGCTAGAGCACCCGCTAGAGGGGAAACGCCAGTGGCCCACCGGCGTTCTTCAAAGAGGAGTATTTTAGCCCAGGTCCTTTTGTTTTATTCTTTATTTTTTTAGGTCCTTAAATTATTTAATTTAGGTCTTGTTTTTTTTATATTTAGGTCCCTATAATTTTTTAAAACTTTCATTTCTTTTATTTTCTCTGTACAATTTGCATCTATCCCCCCTACATATTTGGATTTTCGTTCATAATACATTCATGCATGTTTTATCACACTTAGGTCCCTGTTTTCATATTTTCTTTGCATTTGGCTCCTGGAACTTTTTAAAATGAGTTTTCTTGTGAAATTTGCATTCTGAACCTTGAAAGATTTTAAAATCATACTGACCATCATTAAAGTTGTATTTTTATCTCATTTAGGTCCTGAGTTTTTGCAACAAGCCCCCAAAATATTTTAAAATGAGTTCTTATTGGAGAGTTTGCATCCTGAACCCTAACAAAATTCATAATTACACTGATCATTATGAAAGCTCAATTTTTATCACAATCAGGCCCAGAAATTTTGCACATAAGTCCTTGAGTCCTTAATAAATAATTCATGAACATAGAGAATTTGCATATAGACCCCTAGTTTAACTTTAAATCCATCATTTTGGGTTTTTAATGTTTTCTTGCATATTTTTGATGTTTTTCAGTTATTGCATTTCAAAATTTTCATTTAATCATAGATTCCATTTAAAAATCATGTTTTCATTGTGAATTCCCCTTTAGCTTCACATTTTAATCGCATTTGCACTTATGTGTGAATTTTGCACTTTAGACCCTGAGTTTCCAGGAAATTATCCAAGTGCAATTTCCACACACCTTAGTGCCACATTGTCATTTGATCCATCATCTACATATCGGAGTAGAGGTCACGAATATATTTTTATCCAGATCCTCACTCTTTTTTGTGAATTTTGCATTTTAGTCCTTGTGTTTGTTATTTATTGTGTTTACATCATTTTGATGTTCTTCCTCACCCTGTTTTCTTGCCAATAACATTTGCTTGACATTTTGCATACATTTTCACATATCTCAAACTGTACATCATCCCCATACATGCATTTATCACATCTAGCCATTAAAGTGACCTAATTGCCCCTATCATCAATTCATGCACCCGCATGTTAGTTTTTCACTCAGTCTCACATAATTTTTGTCCAAGTAATTCTTTAGCACCTTTTGGCACATCTAGGCACTTATTCATGCATTTTATGTAGCTTCTGTATCATTTGCGTATCGATCTATCCCCATTTCGTGAGCTTGCATCTTATGCCTTTCTTTCAGGGATTTTTTTCCTTCATTCAATTTGATTCTCTATACTCCTACGTTTCAGATTTTTTGATTTGATTTGGATTTCATCACACAAGGGCGTACACGAACTGACCGAAAGGCCCACATTGGCCCATTTACGGATTATTTCCCCTTGTTGAATTTCACAGCTTTTTCCCTGATTCCACGGACTTAGGTTGACCCCACCTTTTATCTTTTGATATCAGTAGGGTTTTCCAAGGCGTTCCTTTCAAAAACCTCGTCATTTCATATCGTTTTCCATGATTTCATTATTTCATGTTGATATCCTCGCACTTTTCACATATCATCTTGCATCCATCCACTTTTGTCCTGGCATTCATATTAGCATGTTTCGAGCATGGTCTGGGTTTAGCAAACATTCATTTAGCCATTAGCAAGCAAATTAGACTAGAAAGACCGAGTTTCTCGGGTGTACAAGGGTGCCTAACACCTTCCTCGTGCGTAATAGGAATCCTTACCCATCCCCTGGTTAGTAGACATCCGGCCTTTACATCTACATCTCATGCATTCAATCTTTTGTGGTTTTCCTCGTCTTTCCCTTAAAAGACTAGGTAGTGACTCCTTTTCTCTTTTGTTTTATCCCATCTTGTGCCTTTGCTATCTTAGCAAGGCTGTGATCTCCTCCCTCTAGCACAACTCTGCGCTGGATCCCTGGGTTGGCATGGTCACAGAACTGGCGACTCCGTTGGGGACAGAAGCAGATTCCGACTTTTAGGTTAGCCTTTTTGCTTGCTTTGGCTTCACATGTTGTTTGTTTGCTTTGTTGGTGATTGTTTGCTTAGTTAGCAGGCCTTTCGCACTTTCTTTCACACATTTGCTTTGTCACCGCACACACATGCTATATATCTTACCTGTTGATGTGATGGATGTTTTTCTTTTCACAATCATGATGCCACGGCACTTGCACATGCAATGATCATGCCTTTTGTGTGTTGTTTGCTTGCTTGCTTGCCTTACTTGTGTGTTTTCTTCCCATTTTCGCACTTGAGATGCCTAGGAGAATAGAGACATGTTTGTTTCCCCCTTCTGGTTAAAATAAAACTCACAAACTCAGAGAACAATTAATAAGGCGAAAGCAGAGACCAAATCGAACTCTTCCCCTTGGTTAATAAAATGTAAGTAAAAAATACAAAAGTATATTGCATGATTGATCATATAGGGCATGCATCTTCTCTCCTGAGTCCACCTATAGTTTGCAAAGGACAATTATAGTAGCCCATTCTATAGCTTTGACGTAGGATGTGTTGCTAGTTTGTCCCCCTTTGTCTGGGGTCGTGTCAGTGTTAGTACAGGGTACAACTCCATACTACTGCAGGAGACGTGGCCACCAACGCACTGCCCATTCACTGCCTACACTTTGGCCAGGATTTAAAGCAGGGACCTTTACTTTCTAGCCTGAGTTAGAGACCTATTTACTCATGTGTGATCCCAGAGTAAACGACCATCTAGGAAACACTTAGTTGGTGAGAGAGAGCATGTTAGTTGCATCCATGTGCATGAATGCCATTCACGCTACCATAACAACTGCATTTTGTTGCTGGTTCTAACACCAGTAGTTTCTTTTTCCTTAGGTAGAGCGTGAGTTCCTTAGCCACTACTCGAGCATTCCTACCTTGGCTCCCTTGTTTGTGACACTTCGTTGCTGATCGTCTTTTTCTGAATTATTCATTACTTTGACGATAGCTCGTCCTAGGATTCATCACTTTGTTTTCCATCGTAGTCTGGTTCTCACCCGTTCCCGGTCAGCCATGGCCCAACGCACTAGTGAGTCTCTTTCCGTCGCTGTTGCTCAAAAGGACACTCCATTTTTAGTCCCTCCTACCCTTGTTGTCTCTTCAGCTGTTCACTTTATCCCCTTCGTACATCACAGAGGTTCTGTCCCTTACCCTGTGGGACATCCACTAACATTGGCCAGTTTGGAGCCAGGCACTGAGTCCATCTCAGTGACCCCTGCTCGGGTTCCAGATGTATCACTGACGACCTTATTTCCTCAGGGTCCTTCTCTTTTAGCACTCAGCCCACTATGGCAACATCTCTTGCGGTTTCCCTACCGCCAGGGCAACCCATAGCTATCTCACCTTTGACATCTGGACCTCTAACTATGCCATCCCTCACCATCCCTATGGGATCTCTTGTCGCACGGGTAGAATATTTGTTGGCCCACGCCCAGAAGATCGAGGGCATGGCCATTGCTATTCAGTCTGCCATAGACCCTAATGTTCCTAAGGTTCCTCGACAGCCTGTTCTGGTGTTCTAGGCATCGGCACCACTACCGCAACCCTCACTTTAGCTCCTCACTACACCCACATTAGGTGTGACACCGCTTTCTCAGACACAACACTTCACTGCACCGCATTCTACTCCAGCATCTGGTGGCCAGCCTCTTGGATTGACTGGAGTACAGCATCCTCAAAGCTTGCAACCTGGTGTCGTACCGCTACAACAGTTGCTACTCCCACACTCTGCACCCACTACCACACAGCTCTCCACTCATCCTCCTCTCACACACCATCAGGTTCAGGCACATTCACTTCCACAATCACATCCAACACTTTTACACGGATATGCTGGCCATCATGCCTCGACACCATGTGGCATGATGGTGGACCTAGAGGAGCACTTAGGTGCGACCCACACAGCTTATGTAGTTGTTCCCCTTACTGCATCACCTTTGTCGGTAGCAGCTCCAGATACCCTCCACGCCAAGGTAGGCGACGTGGAGAGAGCACTTCGACAAGTGTAGGGAAGCGACCACCAACCCTATGGATTCCGGGACCTTTGTTACTTTCCAAAGGCAACACTCCCACTGCATTATTAGATCCAGGACTTCGAAAAGTACAACAGTAAGGGTTGCCCCATTTCACATCTTAGGGCAAATTGCAAAGATCTCGCTTAGCTCTAGGCTGACGAGAGGCTGCTAATCCTCCTCTTCTAGAAGAGTCTCACTGGTCCAGCCCTCAAGTGGTTCACGTCGCTTGACATGGGCTGAATCAAGACTTGGAACGACCTCTCGCAGGTGTTCATGGACCAATATGCCTTCAATCTCGACTTGGTCCCAAAGAGGGAGGACCTTATCGCCACAAAATAGAAACCCCATGAGTCGTTTGAGGAGTACGTCGGCCGCTAGCGCGCCCTTGCATCGCAAGTGAGAGATAGACCCTCTGATGAGGAGTCTATCGAAATCATTATTAGAAGTGCGTAGACGAATGTTGGGGCTCTGTTGAGCATTCAACTGATCACCACCTTCCCATCTTTGATTTGGGCAGGTGCACGTGTAGAGATCTCCCACTGTAGTGGTAGCTTTCTGCACTCGTCGCTTTTGCCAAACAAGCCGCATCCCAGGATCACCAGGCAAGCAACAACACTCGCAATGGCATTGGCACCAGTTACCCTAAGAGGTGGGATCCTCCCAAGCCCTCCATTGCATACGTGGAGTCACCCACCATGCCTGTTAATGTGGTGAACCAACCACGCCCGAATCAATTAGTCTATGCACCTACAACTAGGGCACCGCACACACCACAGATCACCACCACTGCCCAACCGGTGTATCCTATGGCACCGATCCGGCAAGGACCCCGCCCAAGGCAGAGAAGGCCTCAACATGCTTCATGACAGTACACCCCACTTGTTGAGCCACTAAGCGCCATCCTCCCTAAGGTAGTGTCACTTCTGAAACTCCTAGAGGTCCGCCCCCTGCCAAACCCTCTGTCGGGGTGGTACAACACGAGCCTCCACTACAATTTCCACCACTACGCGGGTCGTTCAGTGGACAATTGCATGGCCCTTCTGAGTGCCATTCAAGATTTGATTGACTGCAAGGTCATCATCATCGACACCTAGGAAGCACACATTGCACCAGCACCACCGCCTCTAAAGGCACAAGCACCACCAGCCTACCCCGACATTCTCAACCATCTCATGCCTCCGCATAACAACTTAGCAGGCGCTGGGACCTTAGGAATCCATTTCCTCTCTGCTTCTGGGGCTATGACATCCACAGTAGACCCCTCTGATCTAATTCATACTATTGATGAGCCTTTTCTCACTCATCTTTACTGTTTGAGTCATGCCGATTCCGAGTCAGCCATCCACATGATACGATTGACCGCTAGGGTTAAGCGTACCACCACACCGTCAACCGCGCACTCTAGGTCACCCATTTGCTTACTAGCACGACCCATGCCTAGTCATCCTGTCCAGTCTCCATTCCAGCATCCTTCTCAGCCTCCTATCCAATATTCTTTCTAGCATCCTTTTCTACAACATCCTATCCAACACCCTCTACAGTCGGACCACCTTTCAGTCAGTTCGTTGTCGGTGTCGCTAGAGCTGGTGGCTCGTACTCCTCTGGTCGTCCACCTGACGAGGGACATTCACCGTATACCCTATGATTATGCCACAGAAATGTGTGTAGAAGACACTAGGTCGGGGAGGGTGTATAGACCACCAGTGCTAGTAGCCCAACCTACCCGTCCAACGTCTTCCCTTCCTCAGTCAGCCACTCAACCTTCCAGGACGGTCTCTTGCTCTGTCCCTACCTCCTCAACTCGGCAGGAGCAACCCTCTATTGACATCACATCTCAGCTGAAGAAGGTTAAGGTTGATATCTCCATTTGGGATCTCATCCATATTTCTACGAAACATCGAGAGGCCTTCCTTAGGGAATTTCAAGCTGCTCACGTCTCCCCCACCATTGAACCGTCTGATCTTAAAAATATGGTGGCATGATTGCAGAGCCCCATGTCATTTCCTTTTCCAGCGAGGATTTGCCTCCAACAAGAGTCAATCATAACCAGCCTCTATTCATTACAGTGCAGTATCACACCTTCCAAATTCTCTTCACCCTGGTTGATAACAGCACGGGCCTTAATGTCTGCCCTTTGCGTACAGCAAACAAAATCAGATTCAAAGCCGAGGATATCATACCAGCCATGAAGGGAATGATGGCCTTTGATAACAGGCATCACAATGCGCTAGGGATGCTGGTTATTCCTCTCACTATAGGGCTTGTAGTCATCGACATCAAATTCTATATTGTGGATCTGGAGCCCTCTTTTAATCTTTTGCTCGAGCGTGCTTAGCTGCACAAGCATCAGGTGATCCCCTTGACCCTCCACCGTATGGTTAAGTTCCGTTGGGGCAACAACGTAGTTGTTGTCATGGCAGAAGACCTAGACAAGGAAAAGGTTGAGTCGGTCTCTGCTATCTCGCTCCAAATTGTCCACTTCGATCCTTAACCATCCGACGTCATGTTCTGGGTCAATCGCTTCGAGCCTGTCAATTATATTCCAACTCTTGAGCGTGTCAGTTACCTGACCATTCAAGGTAATCCCCTTCGGATGATCAAAAACGTTTGTCGCAAATGGAGATACAAGAAGGGGACACCACTCGGGCTACACAACAAAGGAATCTCTAAACCCATTAAGGCAGAGGAGAGGCGAGAGTTCGATGGTTTGCGATACGAGTGGTAGCTACATAAAGACGGATATTCGTGCACCAAGAGGTACAAGAAGATTTCTATTCCGTCGGACATCACCAATCTTGTCGGTGCAGGGATACTCGATCCCAATCAGAGCCAGGCCACTACAGAGAGGTGCCAACACCAGATGGAGTAGCCACAGTCTCAACCGACGATAGGCACTTTGACAACATCAGCCACCACCCCAACAACTAGCCCCACAGCGATGGTCCTACAAGTAGTGGCATCAGTATATCCATCTGCGCAGTCGATCTGTTTTGGACATTGTTCACAGCAGACTCGGATCCAGTTGGTAGAGGTTCACATTTCAAATGAGGCAGTGGAAGAACAGAGCGCTGTTCAATGTTCTGATTGCATCATGGAAAAGGATGAGACAGTTGGCAGGGTAGGTCAGTCGAGTGAGCAAGTCAGTGACCTAGAGATATTATTCCAAGAGCAGTTGTCAATGTCGGTCGAGGATGCAACTGAGCATCAGAGGCTGAAGAAAGGAAAGTCTAGGGCCTTAGAATCAGAGCCAACAACACCTCACCAGTAGCTGGACCACTCATCCATCATGGTCCTCACAGATTCACAACCAGAACCCATTAGACCATTAGAGTTAATCTCTTTGGAGCCAAGAGGCGGGTCTAGATGGTATATGCAAAGGAAGCCTCACCTTAAGCAAGGTGAGGGTCAAAAAAAAAAAGACCCTGAGTAAAGCTCAAGAGGGAAGCCGGGCGACATCACTCCTATCAGTTAGCAGTAGGACAGTCGCCAGTCAGTTGCACCACTTGTACATACTACAAAAAATCCAAAAATTAAGAAAACCCAAAAAAATCAAAAAATAGTATCAAGAGCAAAGGAAACAGAGCAACCTGGCCAATTAGCAAAGCCCACTATTAAAGAGCTAGAAGTCTCACAGTGCAGATACAAGAACACCAGAGTTAGTGTGACCCTCTTGAAGAATCATCAGGGGCAGAAATCAGAGCACATTTTCTCCTTTAATGTCACCGACCCGACCTTCAAAGATGAAATCATATCAGAGCTGATTGCTTATGAGGAAGATGATGATGACATGGATGAGGCCGGTGAGACACCTGAATTCCAGCCCTACGACAATGATCCAGAGGGGCCAAATATGCATGTCGAGGAAGAAACCGAACGGGTCAACATCAGCACAACAGAAGATGTCAAGGAGGTACTCATCAGTGCTAAGCTATCACCACATGCCAGGGTAGATATCATAGCATTTCTGAAGGAATACACAGATGTCTTTGCCTGTAGTTACGATGACATGGTCGACCTGGATGTTGAAGTGCTGGTACACAAGTTACCCCTAAAGCCAAATGAGAGGCCCGTCAAGCAAAAACTCAGGAGATGGTGACCTCAGTGGATCTTGAAACTCAAGGATGAAATCATGAAGCAGCACAAGGTGAACTTCCTCAAAGTAGTTTTGTACCTAGAATGGCTAGCTAATGTGGTCCTAGTGCCAAAGAAAGTCAAGAAGGTCTGTATGTGCATCAACTACAGAGACCTCAACAACGCGAGCCCCAAAGACGATTTCCCACTTCCTCACATAGATGTCATGGTGGACAACACAGCCGGACACAAAATGTCATCATTCATGGATGGTTTCTCGGGGTACAACCAGATCGAAATGGCTGAGGAGGATATGGAGAAGACATCCTTTATCACCCCCTAGGGATTTTTCTGTTATCATTTAATGCCATTTGGGCTCAAGAATGCTGGTGCAACTTATTAAAGAATGTCAGAGCTTATTGGCCCAATTATAGTACATCAGTCGGTTCATCGCACAGCTTACTCCCATCTGTGAGCCTATCTTCAAGCTATTAAAAATGAATGCACAGATCCACTGGAATGAGGAATGTCAAGCTGCATTCGACAAAATCAAGCAGCACCTTACAAAACATCCCTTCCTGCTTCTACCCACACCAGGACAACCTCTGCTGTTGTATCTCTCCACCACCCAACACTCCATGGGAGCAGTCCTTGGGCAGCACGATGAAACAAGACATAGGGAGAGAGCCATCTACTACCTGAGCAAAAAATTCAATGATTGTAAAGCCAAGTATAGTCCCAATGAGTAGATCTATCTATCCCTTGTCTAGGCCACCCAACGGCTCAGGCACTATATGATGGCGTATCCGGTCCTTCTATGGTGCCAGCACGACCCCATGAAGTACTTATTTCAAAGGCCAGCATTAGTGGGACGATGCATGAAATTGCAGGTGATGCTATCTCAGTATGACATTACATTTGTCACACAGAAATCAATGAAGGGGCATGTAGTAGTGGACCACCTAGCTGACCTACCATTGCCAGAGTACGAGCCGTTGCAGACGCTATTCCCGGATGAAGACATCCTATTTGCCATGGGAGATTCCGACTCTGAGGAGACAAAAGACAGATCCCGGTGGCACCTATATTTCACTCGAGCATCAACAAGAGGGATAGTGGAATCGACAAGGTATTGTCGACACCACAGGGATAGATGACCCCCTTCTTTAGAAAGCTCACTTTCGAGTGCACCAACAACGAAGCCAAATACGAGGCGTGCATCATGGGACTGCAAATCGCATTGGAGCATGGCGCACGGAAGCTACAGGCGCATGGGGATGCCATGTTAGTCTTATGCCAAATCAACAGTGAATGGAAAACCGAGGATCCAAAGCTCGTGCCATATCACGAATATCTCTTACAACTCATCAAGGAGTTCGAAGAAGTGCGCTTCTCCTTCATGAGTAGGGCCAAAACTCCTACGCAGATGCACTGGCAACCCTTGCCTTTTGGCTCTCAATATCTGAGGAGCGCACAGTCGACGTATCAGTCACATGAGCATAGTAGCATGTCCATTGCATGAGCATAGAGGAAGCAGACCCATCAACAAAAATTCCCTGGTATGATGACATCAAGACCTTCTTGGTATCGGGTGATCTCCCAATCAACACATCAACAACAGATAAGAAGACCATGGCGTGCCTAGCGTTAAGATACGTATTGGGTGGAGGGCGTCTATACAATAAATCATATAACTAGATTCTCTTGCAGTGTGTCGACAAGAAGGATGCTAACACCTTGATGCTTCAAATCCATGCCGAGACATGTGGCCCCCATATGAATGGAATACTGTTAGCCAAGAAGATCATGCTACAGGGCTACTTTTGGTCAACTATGGAGGCAGATTGCTGTCGCTTCGTGCACAAATGCCACAACTGTCAGATTCACAAGAACTTCATATATGTTCCCCCTCAATAGCTGCATAGTATGTCTTCGCCATGGCCTTTCTCTACTTGGGGAATAGACGTCATTGGAGTCATCCATCTAGCATCATCCAATGGCCACAACTACATCCTGGTGGCCATAGACTACTTTACCAAATGGGTAGAAGCGGCCTCTTACAAAACCGTCACAGCTGTAGCCACAGAAAAGTTCATCAAGAATAACATCATAGCCTAGTACTGGGTACCGCACTCCATTATCTCAAACAATGACAAGAATTTCATAGCTCAGAGATTGGAGGATTACTTTCAGAGCCTCATGATCAAACATCACAGATCTTCCCCGTACCGCCCACAGATGAACGGTGCCGTGGAGTCAGCAAATAAGAATTTAATCAAGATCCTGAAGAAGAGCGCTGAGACACATAAGGATTGGCACAAAAAACTCCCCTATGTGCTATGGGCCTACAAAACTTCAATCCAGACATCAACAGGAGTGACACCTTACTCATTGGTATACAGCATGAAAGTGGTCCTACCAGCCGAAGTAGAGATCCTATTACTCAAAATCTTGAGGGAGTCTGAGCTAGAAGAAGTTGAATGGGTCGAGGACAGATACATCCAGCTGAATTTGACCAACGAGCGTAGACTACATGCCATGTACAATGCTCGCTGCTACCAAGCAAGAATGGCAGGGTCATATCATGAAAGAGTCCGACCTAGGAGCTTCATGCCTGGCGATCTGGTTCTGCGGGCCATACATCTTCCTGACAGTCGAGGCAAATCCCGACCTAACTTGCATGGTCCCTACATCATCAAGCAAGTCTATTCGGAAGGCGTAACAATCCTCGAAGATATGGACAACGTCGAGCTACATGAGCCAGTCAACACATGCTAACTGAAGAAGTACTACCAATGAGCAGAAGGCATGTATCCTCGCCTTGCGAAGTATCCTTTTGCACATCATGCATCATCCACTACTCTATCATGCATGTGCATTTTAAAAATAAAAGGCAATCCAAGTGCATCTAGTCCACAACATCGGCACTTTTACTTTCGTGCACATCAGTAATTTAAGCACATCAATAACTACATGCATCTATGCATAAAAGCATCAACATCATATCCCGATGACAATAATCGGAATAGTTAGCCTACTTGAGAAGGGTTTACACCTCTTCATTTGATACTACCTAGATATTCTAGTGAGCGAGGGAGCCACCACCCAGCCATGGTTAGGAGAAATGTCCAAACTCCCATAGGGACTTACACCTCCAGAGGGAAATAAAATGTTAGGGGTAGCATGAGTGTGAGCTAAAATAGAAAAATAAACATATCCACAAGGGCATAAAAGAAATAAGAACACAGAAGTCGAAGACAGAAGTTGGCCCTAAAAAGGGGAGGCAGGTAGGCCAACTTTGCCCCTGTCACTCACATTAGGGAGGAGTTGAAGCAAGCATCCAAAAATCCAAGCGACCAAAGGGACTAACAACCCTTTGCATACAATTCCAACAGCTCCCTCCAAATCTGGATGTCTATTACCCCCAAGCCAGGGTTAGAGCTAGCCTACAAGCCTAGTAGGGAGAAAAAAATAAGGCAAAGTCAAAAAAGTAGGTCTAAGCCCCCAAGTGTTTGGCATGGAGCCTAACCTACTAAATCATCCATCCCAGAGAGCCACCAACAACCTAGAAATCCAGGTAGTGTCTTGTGAATCAAGGTCTTCTCCTCTTCTCGTAGCAGGCATCATTAGCATTCCAAATCCTGAGGGATGATGCAACAAAAAACTATCATTCTGGCATACGTTATCTTTTGTCCACTTCGCAAGGTCTCGCTGAGTTCTAAACCGAGGGCATGTCAGCTGCTCCTTGGACAAAGACCCAGTTGAAGATACTGTTCACCACAGGCATGTCAGCTGCCTTTGTGGTGATAACCTTCCCTATCAACCACGGGCATGTCAGCTGTCCGGTTGGTTGACCCTTCATGGGACAGTGTCTTCGTCCAGAACATGTTGTCTGCTGTGACCATGCCGACCCACAAGGGAGAAGGCGGATCACAGCCATGCCTCGACTGGCGAAATGCGCAAGGAAAAGAAAAGAAGAAAAAGAAAGGA
>JAMKQA010043312.1:0-19225 GCA_024699735.1 Posidonia australis | reverse complement strand
TTGCGAGAAAGGACAAAACTTGAATCTCCTCCAGACCTAAAGGAGAAACGAGAAAAGGAAATAAAGAACTATTCTTGGAGGCCAGGAATCAGCGACTCAGGACTCCTCCGGACTTAAAGGAGTCGCGAGAAAGGGACAAAACTCGAATCTCCTCTGAACTTAAAGGAGACACGAGAAAAGGGAATAAAGAGCTGTTCCTGGAGGCCAGGAATCAACGACTCTGGACTCCTCCGGACTTAAAGGAGTCGTAAGAAAGAGACAACGCTCGAATCTCCTCCAGACCTAAAGGAGACACGAGAAAAGGAAATAAAGAGCTGTTCCTGGAGGCCAGGAATCAGCGACTCGAGACTCCTCCTGACTTGAAGGAATTGCGAGAAAGGACAAAACTTGAATCTCCTCCAGACCTAAAGGAGAAACGAGAAAAGGAAATAAAGAACTATTCTTGGAGGCCAGGAATCAGCGACTCAGGACTCCTCCGGACTTAAAGGAGTCGCGAGAAAGGGACAAAACTCGAATCTCCTCTGAACTTAAAGGAGACACGAGAAAAGGGAATAAAGAGCTGTTCCTGGAGGCCAGGAATCAACGACTCTGGACTCCTCCGGACTTAAAGGAGTCGTAAGAAAGAGACAACGCTCGAATCTCCTCCAGACCTAAAGGAGACACGAGAAAAGGAAATAAAGAGCTGTTCCTGGAGGCCAGGAATCAGCGACTTGGGACTCCTCCTGACTTGAAGGAGTTGCGAGAAAGGGACAAAACTTGAATCTCCTCCAGACCTAAGGGAGAAACGAGAAAAGGGAATAAAGAACTGTTCTTGGAGGCCAGGAATCAGCGACTTAGGACTCTTCCGGACTTAAAGGAGTCGCGAGAAAGGGACATAACTCGAATCTCCTCTGGACTTAAAGGAGATTCAAGAAGAGGAATAAAGGCTATGTACAACTTGTTTGCTAGCCTGGAAATTTGTTCTTGTCTGTAGCTCACTCATTTCGCTGTGTGATTGCTCTGTCTGTCCACTTGATGACTGATCTGGATGAACTGTTGCTTGGATTCTGCACTAATTTGAGGAGCTTGGCCAAAAAAGTTTCACGAGGGCATTGTTGCCTCCTCGAATAAGATGGTATTGTTGGATATTTCTGACATCTCTCCTGGTTCACTATTGTGTCACTAGCTGACTTCTTGGTAGTCTGACTTTTGCATTGGACTGTTGACTGTGCTCTCTTTTGCTGATTAAGGGAGTACGGGTATTCTGACTTTGCTCTGATGTCAGAGGCTCAGTGCTATTGTTGTCCTCATTTCCGCGCTCGAGCTATGGAGCAGACAACATGTTTTGAACGAAGATACTATCCCAAAAAGAGTCAACCAACAGGACAGCTGACATGCCCCTGGTTGACAAGGAAGGCTATCACCACAAAGACAGCTGACATGCCCCTTGTGTACGATATCCTCTGCTAGGTCTTAGGCTGAAGAGCAGCTAACATGCCCTTGGTTTGGGACCTAGCGGGACCTTGCAAAGTGGATAAGTGATAATGCATGCAAGCATGGCGGTGTTATGTTATGTCATCCCTCAGAATGAATTTGGAATGCTAATCATGCTTGCTATGAGAAGAGAAGAAGACTTCGATTCACAAAACACTACCTGGACTTCTAGGCTATTGGTGGTTCTCTTGGGGTGGATTATTCAGTAGGTTAGACTCCGTGCCAAACTCCTGGGGACTTAGACCTACTTTTTTGGTTTTTGACTTATTTCTTTTCTCTCTCTTAGGCTTGTAGGCTCGCTCTAACCCTAGCTTGGGGGTAATTGGCATCCGGATTTGGAGGGGGCTGCTGGGATTTTATGTAAAGGGTGGCTAGTCCCTTAGGCTGCTCGGATTTCATGCAAGAGGTGGCTAGTCCCTTGGTCTACTAGGATCTTTGGGATGCTTTCTTCGGCTCATCCCCAAGGTAAGTGGTAGGGATAGAGTTGGTCTACTTGCCTCTCTCTACTAGGGCTAGCTTCTGACTTCGCCTTCTGTCTTCTCATTTCTTTTATGCCCTTGTAGATATTTTTATTTTTTTTATTTTGGCTCACACTCATGCTCACTCCTAACATTTTATCTCCCTCTGGAGGTGTAAGTCCCCGTGGGAGTTTGGACACTTCGCCTAACCATGTTTGGATGGTGGCTCCCTCGCTTGCTAAGACGTCTAGGTAGTGACAACTGAAGAGGTCTAGGCCCTTCTCAAGCAGGCTAGCTATTCTGATTCTCGTCATCGGGATGAGATGCTAATGCTTTATGCATGGATGGATGTAGTTGTGGATGCTTAAGTTACTAAGTGCGCATAAAAAGATGAATGTTATGGATTAAGTGCACTTGAATCATTGATTATTTTGAAATATGCATGCATGATGGAGTAGTGGATGATGCACGATGCACAAAAGAATACTTTGCAAGGCAATGATATACGCCTTCTGAATTTTTTGATTTTTTTGGGTTTTCTGGATTTTTTGATTTTTTTTTTGGGTTTTCAAAGGGTGTTACTGATTGACGGGTGTCCTGCTTCTGACTGATGGGAGTGATGTCGCTTGGCCTTCCCCCTGAGCTTAACTCAGGGTCTTTTTTTGACCCTCACCTTGCTTAAGGAGAGGCTTCTTCTGCAAATACCATTTATACCCGCCTCCCAGCTCCAAAGTGATTAACTCTAATGGTCTAGTGGGTTTTGGCTGTGAGTCAGACAAAACCATGATGAGTGAGTGGTCCGACTGTTGGTGGGGAACTACTGGCTTTGATCCTGAGACCCTTGACTCTCCTTTCTTCAGCCTCTGATGTTCTGTTGCATCCTCTGCCAGCACTGACAACTGCTCTTGAAACAGAAGTTCCAGGTCGCTGACTTGTTCGCTAGCTTGCACTACTCTACTGACTGCCTCTACCAGGATGCCATCCGAATCTCTATTAGTACCCTGCTCTACCACTGCCTCCTCTGGACTACGTGTCTCTTCTGATTGAATCTGAGACTACTGTGAACGATGCCCTAGACTGACCAATTGCACTGATGGGTCTATCGATGTCTTTGCGTGCAGGACTACCACTACGGCATTCGCTGTTAGGGTGGTGGCAGATGTCGTCGAAATACTTACCCTTGGCTGAGGCTATGACTGTACCCTCTAGAGTCGGCTCCTCTCTGCGGTGGCTTAGCTCTGATTGGGATCTAATATCTCTGCACTCACAAAATTGGTGAGGTTTGAGGGATCACAATCTTTTTGTACCTCCGGGTGTGCAAATGTCCATCTTGGTGCTGCTGCCACTCGTATTCGAGGCCTCCAAACTCTAGCCTCTCTTTCACCTGAATGGGCTCAAAGATTCCTTGGCCGTGTCGCCCAAGCAATGTGCCCTTCTTGTATCCCCATTTGTGACAAACGTTTTCGATCATCCGAAGGGGGTTGCTACGAACGCTTAGGTAACTGACATGCTCGAGAGCTGAAATGTAGTTGACAGGCTCGAAACGGTTGACCCGGAACATGACATTGGACGGTTTAGGATCAAAGTGGACTGTCTGGAGGGAGACAGTGGAGACTGACTCGACCTTTTCCTAGTCAAGATCTTCCGCCAAGACGACAACTACGTTGTTGCCCCAGCGGAACTTGACCATGTGATGGAGGGTCGAGGGGATCACCTAATGCTTGTGCAACCAAGGGCGCCCAAGCAGAAGATTGAAAGAGGGCTCCAGATCCACAATGTAAAATTCAACATCGAAGACTACAGGCCCTATGGTGAGAGGTATAACTAGCATCCCCAGTGCGTCGTGATGCGTGTTATCAAAAGCTGTCATTTCCTTCGTAGTTGGTGTGACATCCTCGACTTTGAATCCGATTTTATTTGTTGTGCGCAAAGGGCAGATGTTAAGGCCTGCGCCATTATCATCCAACATGAGGGGAATTAGGAAGTTCTGATATTGCGTCGTAATGAATAGGGGCTTGTTATGATTGACTCCTGTCGGAGGCAACTCCTCACTGGAAAAGGAAATGACATGTGGCTCGGCAATCATACCCACCATATTCTCGAGAGCAGACGGTTCTATGGTGGGGGAGACGTGAGCAGCCAGAAAGACCCTATGGAAGGCCTCTCGATGTTTTGCCGAAGTATGGATGAGATCCCAAATGGAGATATCAACCTTGATCTTCTTCAGTTGAGATGTGATGTCGGCAGAGGGCTGCTCCGACATGATCAAAGAAGTAGGGACAGAACAAAGGACATCTTGGCAGGTTGGGTAGCTGGCTGAGGATGGGAAGATGCTGGACGGGTAGGCTGGGCTGCTAGGGTTGGTGGCCTATACACCGTCCATGACCTGGTGACTTTTGCGCACATTTCTGTGGCATAATCGTAGGGTACACGGTGAGTGTCCCTCGTCAGGTGGACGACAAGAGGGGTACGTGCTGCCAACTTCAGCGGTGCCGACAAAGAACTAACACAGAGGTGGCTTGGTCGGACGGGGGATTGAATAGGATACTGTTCAAGAGGCTGAACTAGAGACTAGACCGGGTATTGAACAGGAGACGGAAGTGTAGACTGGACTGGCTGACTAGGCATGGGTCGAGCTAATATGCAAATGGGTGACCCAGAGTGCGCGCTTGGCGGTGAGGTGGTACGCTCCGCCCTAGCGGTCAACTGTATCGTGTGGACGGCTGATTCGGAACCGGCACAGCTCGAACGATAAAGATGGGTAGGGAAAGGCTCATCTATGATATGAATCAGGTCAGAGGGGTCCACTACATATGTCGTGGACCTAGAGAATGAGATGAAATGGATTCCTAAGGTCCCAACGGCTGTTGAGTTGTTGTGTGTCGGCATGGGTTTGTTGACAATTTTTGCATAGGCCGATGGTGCTGGTGCTTATGTCGGTGATGGTGTAGGTGCAGTGTGTGCCTCCTGAGTGTAAATGACGATGACCTTGTTGTCAATCAAGTCCTGAACGGAGTTCCGAAGAGCATGCAATTGTCCGTTGAGTGGCCTGCGCAGCGGTGCAAATTGCAGAAGAGGCTTGTGTCGCACCACCGTGGAAGCCGATTCGGTGGGGGGGCGGATCTCCGGGAGCTTCAGGTGTGACACCACCTTAGGGAGGATGGCGCTCAGTGGCTCAACAAATGGTGTATATTGTCATGCAGCACGCGGAGGCCTTCTCTTCCCTGGGCAAGGTCCTTGCCAGACCGGTGTCACGGGATACACTCACTAGGCGATGGTAGTGATTTGTGGTGTGTGCGGTGCCCTAGGTGTAGGTGCATAAACTAATTGACTCGGGCCTGGTTGGTTCACCACATTGACGGGCGTGGCGGTTGACCCCACGTATGCGACTGTGGGTTTGGGAGGATCCTGCCTTTTAGGGTAATTGGCGCCAGTGTCGTTGTGAGTGTTGCTGCTCGCTTGGTGATCCGGGGATGCGGCTTGTTTGGCAAATGTGGCGAGTGCAAGAAAGCTACCACTGCGGAGGGAGCTCTCCACACGTGCACTTGCCTGAATCAGAGATGGGAAGGTGGTGACAAGTTGAATGCTCAATAGAGCCCCAACATCAGGCTACGCTCCTCGAATAATGATTTCGATAGACTCCTCATCGGAGGGCCTATCATTTACTTGTGATGCAAGGGCACGCCAGCAGCCGACATACTCCTTGAACGGTTCATTGGGATTCTGTTTTGTGGTGATAAGGTCTTCCCTCTTTGGGACCCAGTTGAGGTTAAAGGCATACTGGTCCATGAACGCCTGCGAGAGGTCGTTCCAAGTCTTGATCGAGCCCATGTCAAGCGACGTGAACCACTTGAGGGCTGGACCGGTGAGACTCTTTTGGAAGAGGCTGATTAGCAGCCTCTCGTTAGCTTGGAGCTGAGCGAGATCCGCCCAATATGCCCTAAGATGTGAAATGGGGCAACCCTTACTGTTGTATTTCTCGAAGTCCGGGATTTGGAAATGTAGTGGGAGTGTCGCCTCTGGAAAATAACAGAGGTCCCGGAATCCATAGGTTTGGCGATCGCCTCCCTGCACTTCTCGTAGTGCCCTCTCCAGGTCACCTACACTAGTGAGGAGGGTATCTGGAGCTATTGCTGGTGAGGGTGATGCAGCAAGGGGGAGGGCTGCATATGCCGTGTGGGTCGCACCTGAGTGCTCCACCGGATCCACCATCATGCCGTGTGGTGCTGCAGCATGATGGCTAGTATATCCGTGCAAGAGTGCTGAATGTGGTTGTGGAAGTGACAGTGCCTGAACCTGATGGTGTGCAAAAGAAGGATGAACAGAGAACTATGTGGCAGTGGGTGCTGAGTGTGGGAGTAACAGCTGCTGTAGAGGTACAGTGCTAGCTTATAAGCTCTGGGGATGCTGCACTCCAGCCAACCCGAGGGGTTGACCACCAGATGCTGGAGTTGAATGCTGTGCAATGATGTGATGTGTGGGTGTAGTGAGGAGCTGGGGTGAAGGCTGAAGTGGTGGTGCTGATGCATGGAACATCGAAGAAGGCTTCCAGGGAGCCTTAGGAATAGTGGCGCCAACAGTAGGCTGGATAGCACAAGCCATGCCCTCGATCCTTTGGGCGAGGGCCAATAGATACTTTGCCTGTGCGGCAGGAGATCCCTCAGGGACAGTGACAGGTGACAAAATTGAAGGTCTGGATGTCAAAGATAGGACAGATATAGGTTGCCCTAGAGGCAAGGAACCTGTAAGGGATGTTGCCACAGTAGGTAGAATGCTAAAGGAGAAAGAACCCTGAGGAAGTGGGGCCATCAGTGATACATCTGGAACCCGAGTTGGGGTCACTGAGATGGACTTAATGCCTGGCTCCAGATTGGCTGGGGTCAAGGGGTGTCCAACAGGATAGGGGACAAAACCTCCGTGATGCAAGAAGGGGATAGAAGGAATGGCTGGAGACACAACAAGAGCAGGAGGGACCGCAAAGGAGGTGCCCTCGGGAACAACAACGGCAGGAAGAGACTCACTAGTATGCTGGGCCATAGCTGACCGGGAACGGGTGAGAACCGGGCTACGGTGGCAAACAAGGAGATGAATCCTAGGACAAGCTATTGCCAAAGTGACGGATAGCTCAGGAAAAGACGATCAACAACGATGTGTCGCAAATAGGGGAGCCAAGGCAAGAACGCTCGAGCAGTGGCTATGGAACTCACGCTCTACTACCTGGAAAAAGAAAACTTCTGTCGTTAAAACCAGCAATAAGATGCAGTTGTTATGGTGGCATGAATGCACATGCATATGGATGCAACTATCATGCGCTCTCTCACCAACTAAGTGTTTCCTAGAAGTTTGTCTACTCTGGGATCACACATGGGTAAATAGGTCACCGACTCAGGCTAGAAAGTAAAAGTCCCCGCTCTAAATCCTGGCCAAAGCGCAGGCAGTGAACGGGTGGTGCGTTAGTGGCCTCGTATCCTGTGGTAGCATGGAGCTGTACCCTCTACTAGCACCGACACGACCCCAGACAAGGGGGGACAAACTAGCAACACGTCCCACGCCAAAGCCATTGAACGGGTTACCAAAATTGTCCTTCACAAACTGTTGGTGGACTCAGGGGAGAAGAATGCATGCACCTATATGAATGAATCATGCATGTATGCTTTGCGTCTTTTACTTACATTTTATTAACCAAGGGAAGAGTTCAAATTGGTCTCTAGTTTTGCCTTATTAATTGTTCTCTGAGTTTGTGTGTTTTATTTTAACCAGAAGGGGGAAACAAATATGCCTCTACTCTCCTAGGCATGGCAAGTGCGAAAGGGGAAGAAAACACACAAGTAAGGCAAGCAAGCAAGCAAACAACAAACAAAAGGCATGATCATGGCATGTGCAAATGTCATGACAACATGATTGTGAAAAGAAAACATCCATCACATCAAAAGGTAGGATATATAACATGTGTGTGCAGTGACAAAGAAAATGTGTGAAAGAAAGTACAAAAGGCACTACAAGTAAGAAAACAATCACAAGCAAGGCAAATGAACAAGCATGTAACACCAAAGCCTCTAAAAGTAAGCGAAAAGACTATTCCTGAAAGCCGAAATATAGTATCCCCAGTGGAGTTGCCAGTTACTGTGACCGTGCCCCCACGCTTGAGGGTGCAAGGAGGCCATAGCCATGTCGAGATGGCGAGGGCGTGAGATGGGACAAGAAGGAGAGAAATGGAGTCGCCACCTAGTCTTTTAAGAGAAAGACGAGAAAAACCACAAACGATTCACTAAAAGTGAATGAATGAGACGCAGACGTGAAGGCTAGATGACTACTAACCAGAGGATGGGTAAGGATTCCTATTACGCACAGGGAAGGTGTTAGGCACCCCCGTACGCCCGAGAAACTCAGTCTTTCTAGTCTAATTCGCTTACTTGGGGCTGAATGAGTGTTTTCTATGCCTAGATTGTGTTCTAATCATGCTGATGTGAGTGCCAAGACGATACTGGATGGATGTGAAAGACGACGTGCAAAAATTGCAGAAAAATCGACATGAATTGACAAAAGGATAAAAAGAATGCCTTCGAAAACCATGTTGATGTCAAAAGGATAAAAAGTTGAGTCAACCTGTGTTCTCGAAATCATGGAAAAAGTCATGAAAATCAAAAAGGGGAAAAAATAACTTGTGATTGGGTCAAATGTCGGCCATCAGGCCTGTTACTGTATGCCCTTGGGCGATGAAATCCAAATCAAATCCCAAAAATTTGAAAACATGGAATAAAGATAGTCAAATCGAATATCATGGAAAAAGTCGTGAAAATCAAAAATGGGGAAAAATAATCCATGATGGGGTGAAATGTCGACCATTAGGCCTGTTACTATATGCCCTCGGGCGATGAGGAAAATCGTGAAAATCGAGAAATTCTCAGAAAGCATCTCACAAATCAATGGAAATTAGGATAAATCCGAGAAAATCAAAAGGGGAAAATAATCCTCATTCTGGGACCATATCAGCTTTGACAAGCCTTTTACTGTACGCCCTCGGGCGTTGGAAAACCAAAACAAGTCAAAATCACAGAAAACCGAGGAAAATCCGGAAAACAGCGAGTAAACCAAGCCGGAATCAAGTTAGGAAAACATACGCAAAGCCGAGAAGAAAAGACGAGAAACTCTGTGCAAAAAGATGTGAAAAGCCATGCAAAATGCAAATGTGAGAAGTCTAGCGGTTTTTATGCAAAATTCCCACATAGGGTGCAAATCTGACAAAAATATGTAATCAGATGTTCATTTACATTGAAAACAGGGTTTTTTTGATGGAAACTTTATTCAAGAGGTGATTTTACAAGTACATGTGATCAATAAATGTAAAACATATGAAAATGTGATTTGAAAAAACAATAAAAACTATTCGTTAATGATTTTAAAAAATTTCAAGGACCCAGATGTAAATTTTCTTGTTCAGAAACATTATTGATTAAGTTCAGGGACTGATTTGCAAAATTTCAAGACCAAAATGTGATAAAAATCAAGTTTTTTACATTCTTAGTGTAATTATGGATATTTATAAGGTTTAAAATGTAAATTGTACAAAAGAATGTCTTTTCAAAACTCTAGGGGGCAAAATGCAAAAGTTCAGGACTTAAACGTGATAAAAACTCAATTTTAATGATGATCAGTGTGAGTTTTAAAATATTCAGGGGCCAGAATGCCAATTTCACTCACAAAAATTATTTTTAAAAGCTTCAAGGGTTAAATGTAAATGTTCTGGACCTAAATGTAATGAAATCATGTTCCAGGGACCCAGATGTGATAAAAACATACATTAATAAGTTAAGAATTAAAAAATGAACTATGTAGGGGGCCACATGCAAAATTCATAGAGAAAATAAAAGAAGTAAAAAGTAATTTAAAACTACAGGGATTAAAGTGAAAATGTCTGGACCCAAATGTAAGAAGAAAAACCTAAACGTAATAAAATAATGACTTAAAAGTAATAATCAAAAACTAAAGAAATTGGGCTTAAAAAGACTCTTTCGAAGATCACTAGAGGATCGTCGGCGATCTCTCCGGCGAGCTCTTGGAGGCGGTTCAGCGGTCAGAGGGGTGCGCACAAGGCTGGGAAAGCTCCAGAGGGCCACGACGATCATCCTCGGAAGGTTGGGCAAGGCTGGGGAGGCCTGAGGCATCCCCCCCACCTCGCGCTTCGACGAAGGGCTCTGAACGGCAACAGAGAAGACGATGGCGCGACATTGCAGTGCTCCGGAGGCTGGAACGGCGCGTAGAAGGTGAGGAAAGCTCTAGGGAGCCACGACGAGGCTTCGGAGGGCAGCAACGACCTCTGAGGTGGCCTGGAGCGCCCCTTCTACCTTGACTCCGGTGACGACAGCAACGGCGAGTCGTCGGGTGGCTGTGGAGGTCCAGGCAAGGGCGCGCCAGCACGAGGGCGTTCCTGGTAGGTGCACGGAGGTTCCTGGGTCATCGGTGCGGAATGAGGTGGCCTGGTGCGCTCAGGGGCATCTTCAACGGCAAACGACGGCTGGCTACGGCGATGGCGACAGGGCTGGCTAAGAGTCGGCGAGGCTTCTCTAGAGTAGAGGGAGACCAGAGGAGGAGGAAGAAGAGGGGGAAAGGAAGGAGAGGCCTGCGGGGGGCCCTGCCTTAGGTCAGGAGGCTCAGAGCCTCGTTGGCAGGGTGAACCCACCACCGGAGGGTAGGTCGACGACACACGAGGAGCGTTGCTCCGCCATGGCGCGTTCCAGGGGCCTAGAGGGTCTTAAGGGGCATGCTATGAAATGAAACAGAGGAATAAGAGGATTACCTAGATGGTAGTCTGGCGGTCCTCCGACGACGGCGACGGCGCTCCTCTGGCTGATGCGCTAGTGGCGTTGGCAGAGGTCCAGGGTTGTGGAAAAAGCTGGTGGGGGTGGTCTCAGGCTCTGAGAATAGGTTGGGCTTCTCTGGAGTTTTGCAGGGGTCTCTCAAGCTCTCCTCTTCTCTCTGGCGCTCTCCGTTTAGTTCAGATCCTCCCCTCTCTTCCCGTTTTCTCAAGGTTCTTAAAGGGTGAAGGATGTAGTTAAATCCATGGCGACGTGGCTGGCAGTTAGCCATCTCGTAGGGAAGGCAGAAGCGGGGAGATGGCTGTAGTTGGCTCATCGGAATTATTTTCCTAATTTCCCAAAGTTTTTGTTTGAAGGAGAATAGGAAGTTATTAGGTTGCATTGGGCCTGTGGTCTGGGCATAACGGGTCTGACAATTTTTTGGGCTTTTGTTGTTTCTTTTTTTTTTTTTTTTTGGTTTTGCTTTAGTGTTTTGGTTTTTTGTCTTTAAGTTTTTTAATTTTTTGTTGTGGTGATTTTAATTAAGTTTTGATTTTGTGATTTTGAAGTTTAATTGTTTTTAAATTAGAGTTTTTTAGGGGTTTGAGTTTAATTATGTGATTTTAAGTTAGGGTCTTTTGGGTTTAATTAAGTAGTTTTAAATTAGAGTTTTTAGGATTTTAATTATTTTAGGGTGTTTGTGATTTAATTAATTTAGGGTTTTGTGATTTAACTAGTTGGTTTTAAATTAGGATTTTTAGGATTTTAATTATTTTAGGGATTTTTGGATTTTAATTAGAGTTTTTAGTTTAAATTAAGGTTTTGGGTTTTAATTAAAGTTTTTGGGTTTTATTTAGGGTTTTTTGACTTAATTAAGTGACTTTATGGTTTTTTAGGGTTTTTTGAGTTTAATTTAGGTTTTCCTTGAAATTAAATGGATTTTATTTGATTTTGACTTTAATTAGGGTTTTAAATGTTTTTAGGTAGATTTAAGTGGATTTTGCTCAATTTTGGTTTTAATTAGGGTTTTCACTTGATTAATTAGGATTTTAAGTTGATTTTGTTTGATTTTGGTTTTAACTAGGGTTTTACTTAATTAATTAGGGTTTTAAGTTGATTTAGGTGAATTTTGTTTAATTTATGTTTTAATTACTGTTTTTTACTTGGATTAAGTTAAAGTGGGCTTGTGTGGGCTTAGGATTTTGGTGGAGTTTGGGTTTAGGAGTGATGGTTGCAACCATCACTTCCAAAGGAGCCTGTCGCCAAGTGACTGCAAAATCGGGATGTCTACAGCGAATAATATATCCTCATTAGGAAACTGAGTCTGTAGAGGCTAATATTCTAGTAAAGGTAAATCTGCCAGTTGATATGCTACAGAATACCCTTTCATATACTTTTGAGTGACAAAAGTGATATCAAACTAAGATAGAAGTACTTGCCACTTGACACACCTGTCCACTAGTGCTGGCTTCTAAAACAAGTTTTTCATGGGATCATGTTGGCACAACAGTAGAACACGATAAGCCATCATATAATGTCTCAGGTGTTATGTGGCCCAAACAAGGGATAAACAGACTTTCTCGATTGCGGTGTATTTGACTTCGCAATCGTTAAACTTTTTGCTTAAGTAGTAAATGGCCTTTTCTTTGCAACCTGTCTCATCATGCTGACCCAAGATTGCACCCATTGAATGTTGTGTGACTGATAGATAGAGCAATAAAGGATGCCCTGATGTTGGGGGAACTAAGAATAGTGGCCTCACCAAGAGTTGCATGATTTTGTCAAAAGCCTCTTAGCATTCTTCACTCTAATGGCTCTGTGCATTCTTTCTTAGGAGTTTGAAAATTGACTCGTAGATCAGTGTAAGCTTGCAACACCTGGACCTCCTTTTCTGTTGTGGGAGCAGGCATCTCAATGATGGCCTTCACCTTGTTAGGATCCACCTCAATTCCCCTCTGACAGATGATGTATCCCAGAAGCTTGCCTGATGACACCCCTAATACACATTTGTTAGGGTTAAGTCGAAACTTATATTTCAGTAGGCGATTGAATAGCTTTCTTAGGCAAGCAATGTGTTCCTCAAGCTCCTTTGTCTTAGCGATCATGTCATCCACGTAGACCTCAATATCTTAGTGCATGAGGTCATGAAACAATGTTGTCATTGCCATCTGATATGTGACCCCAGCGTTCTTGAGCCCAAACGACATAACCCTGTAACAGAATACTCCCCATGGGGTGATGAAGGATGTTTTCTCCATATCCTCTTCTACCATTCTGATTTGATTGTAACCTAAGAATCTGTCCATGAATGACAGCATATTATGTCTTGTAGTATTATCCACAAGCACATCGATGTGTGGAAGTAGGAAATCATCCTTTGGGCTCACTTTGTTGAGATCTTTGTAATCAATGCACATTCGAACCCAACCATCCTTCTTCAGCACTGGTACCACATTGACCAATCATTCTGGGTAGACGACGACCTTCAGAAAGTTGACCTTGTGCTGCTTCATTATTTCCTCATTGAGCTTCAACAACCATTGGGGTTGCCATCTACGAAGCTTTTGTTTTACTGCTTTGACGTTGGGCTTAAGTGGTAACGTGCGTACCACTACCTCAATGTCCATCCTAACCATGTCGCCGTAGCTCTAGGCAAAGACATTAACTTATTCCCAGAGAAGCACAATGAATTCCGCTTGGGCTTGTGTTGTGAGCTTGGCACTGACTCGCACCTCTTTGACATTTTCCACAGTGCCAATGTTTATAAGCTCAGTTTCTTCTTCTACATGCAAGTTCGGGCCTTTTGGATCATCATCATGGGGTTTAAAATCTGGCACAGTATGATTGTCTTCATTTGTCTCTACATCATCCTCTTTTTCATACGTAATGAGCTCTAAAAGGGCCTCTTGCTAAAAAGACGAGTTAGTGTCTTCAAAGGAGCATATCTGCACGGAACTCTACCCTTGATGATGCCTTAGGATGGTCACAGTCACCTTGGTCTTCTTATAGGTGCCTTTTATTACCTCCGATTCTAGTGCACTCGGACCTACTGACAAAATTGGCTGCTCTTCCTCCTCTACAACCTTATTGTGCAGTTAATTATTTTGAGTTTTTTGGTTTTCTTTAGTGGTATATACAATGTGTGTGACAGATAGGCGGTTGTCCTCAGACTGACTGATGTGAATGCTACCGCCCATATTCTCTCCTAAGCCTAGCTCAGGATTTTTTTGGACCCCACTGCTCAAGTGGGGCTAGAACTAATAATACCAGCTAGACCCGCCTTCCGGCTGCTAGGAGATAAACTCCTTTGATCTAGCATATACTAATTTCATTTCTTCCAAGACCATATTGACAGTCTGGTCCTGTGAAGCTGACTATTCTATACTGAACTTTGTGACCATAGCCATTCTCTTTCTGTGCCTGAGTATTCTCTATATCCTTTGCTAGTGTCACTAACTGCTCTTGGAATAGGACTTCCAAATCGCTGAGCATGCTGTCCACCTATGTCACTACAGCATCTCCGTCTTCTTCATCAGAAGCAAAGTCTACATAATATGCACTAGTGGTCTCTCGTACTTCTGACTCAACAGCTTCTCTATTTTTGACGACACTTTGTACCATCAACTACACCAGAAACTATGGAACATGGACTAGAGGATGTGCTTTTCGAGTTTGGTACTGGGCTAATGTAGCTGTTAACGGCATCAGTTGCGCCCATTGATGTGCCTTCCTGCAGAGTATGTTGTGGACTTGCTGATGGTGCTGAGTTGTGTGACAATGAGTTTAAGTCAACTGAGATAGATGGATGATGTGCTTGAGGCACCATTGATCTGTTGATAACTCTAACGCTATTGCGGTTGTGGTGGACTCGGCTGATTGAACCAGCGGCGAGGTCAATTGTTGCACTGAAGCTGTTGACCCTATGCATGCTCTGCAGGTGACACCATCTGATTCACTTGTTGACTAAAATCTCTTGCATTTACTGACCGTGATGCTATTAGGGTTGCGCATGGAACTACCGCTATTAACATTATGACAGAAATTGAAGAAAAAGCTACAGTCGAAGGTGGCAATGCTAATCTAACTAACCTTGTTGAAGCTAACGGTCTCTAAGCTACTTTCTTTGAACCTTCATCATCTAAGCATCCCTCTTATAAGTAGTAATCCTCCATACAAATCCACTCTAATTCACCAACCTCCTCACTCCACAATTGTACAATCTCTGCACCAACATGATTCTGATTGGGATCTAAAAAGTCTGCACTAACAAAGTTAGATAGATCTCGTGGGATAAAGAGTTTTTGGGACTTATGATTACATGGCAGTCCATCTTGAGGCTTCCAATTGTATCCAAGCCCTTCAAAATCCCTCCTTTCTTTTGCCACGATTGGTTTTGCGATTCATTGGTCATTCCGTCCAAGTGGTGTACCCTTCTCGTACCCCCATCTTTGACAAAGATTCTTGACCATCACAATAGGATTGCCATAAACGGCTAAATGGCTAGCACACTCGAGAATTGGAATGAAATTGACAGGCTCAAAGTGGTCGACTTGATAGAGCACGTCAGAAGGCTTAGGGTCAAATTGGATGGTTTAAGGAGACATAGAAGAAATCACCTTGAGTCTTTCCATCTCAAAATTTTCCACCATTACATTGGCAACATCGTTGTCCCAATGGAACTTTATCATTTGGTGAAGAGTCAAGGATATCACTTGATGCTTGTGAAGCCAAGGGCGCCCAAGCAAGAGATTGAATGATGGCTCAAGATCGACAACATAGAATTCCACTTCAAAATGGGCTGGACCAACAATCAAAGGGATGACCAAAATCCCTAGAGCATCGTGGTGCATGTTGTCGAATGTCATCATTCCTTTTACGACTGGGGTAATGTCTTCAAATTTGAATCCGATTTGGCTTGTTGTTCTCAAGGGACAGACGTTTAGGCCTGCACCATTATCTGCCAACGTAAAAGGAATGTGGAGGTTTTGGTACTACACCATGATAAACAGGGGTTGGTTGTGATTGGTTCCTGTCAGGGGTAACTTCGAACTGAAGAATGAGATTACTTGTGGTGTGGCTACCATACCGACCATGTTCTCTAGGGTTGATAGTTGTATTATTGAGGAATCATGGGCAGCTTGGAAAACTCGAAGAAAGGCCTCCCTATGCTCAATTGACGTGTGGATTAGGTTCCAAATATAAATATTTGCTTTGACCTTTTTTAGCTGAGCTATAATGTTAGCTACAAGTTGGTCCTTGTTAGTGGTAGGATTGGCTCTTGGGGGCACTTTATCTGGAATCGGTTTGGAGGGTTGGTTCTCTAGTTGGGATGATGAGGCTACTGGCTGATTGGACTTACTGGCTAGAACTAGGGCCTTGTATACCCATCCTGATCGTGTCACCTCAGTGCACATTTCTATGGCATAATTGTAGGGCATATGATGGGTATTCTATGTCAGATTAATAACCACAGGAGTACGGGCTTCGAGTTTTAATTGGGCTATGGTTGACGTGTCTAGAAAGGCCATGAGAGGAATTGGCGTTGGTGCGTTTTGGGTTAACTCTAGCTTAGGCTTGGCTAATAGATAGGCAAGAGATGGAGTAGATTGCATGGTGGACTTCGTAGCTGTGTGCCCTATCTTGGTAGTTAACTAGACCATGTTGATTGCAGTAGTAGAGGTTTCAACAAAAGATTGGTAAAGCTAATGAAGGAAAGGAGCTAAGATATCATGAATGAGGAGAGAAAGATCAAATGGAAGACGTGTAGACTCAACAAGAGAAACGAAATGAATCCCTGAGGTTCTAGCTATTCCTACATGCTCAGGCAGGGGTTGGTTCACTATACTAGAGTGTGCATATGTTGAAGAATGTGGCACCGATGTAGTTAGCGAAGACTCTACCTCCTGTGTGTTAATGATTATAACCTTCTAGTCAATCAGATCCTGTATTGCATTCCAGAGTGTGAAGCAATTGTCCGTAGAGTGCCCCGTAGCTCTATGGAAACTGCAAAATAGGTTCTCTTTATTCCACAATGAAAGTGGATTCGGCAGTGGGAGAACCTCCAGAAGTTTCATGAGCAATGCAACCTTGGGGAGAATAGCACTTAGTGGCTTGACCAAAGGCATATAATCACTTTTGGGTCGTTGAGGCCGCCTTTTTCCTTCTTTGCGCCCTTTCCTTCTCGTTGCAGGCGGATATACTAGCTCAGTAGTGGTAGTGATTTGTGTGGTGCGTGGTGTCCTAGGTGCAGGAGTATAAACTACCTGATTTGGAGCTGGCGAGCTCATCACATTGACTGGCATAATAGGAGCTCCTACATATGCCACGGCATTCTTAGCAACATCGTTCCTCCGAGCATAGCTGGTGTTAGATCCATTGCTGCCACCATTGCCATTACTAGTGCCACCATTGTGATTCAAAACTATTGTCTGCTTGGCGAATGCTGCTAGAGCAGGGAGGTTTCCGCTATGCAATGAGCTCTCGACTCGGGTGCCATCTTTGATTGGGGATGCAAAAGTGGAATTGGGTTGAATGCTTAGTAGTGCCCTGGTGGCTAGCTGTGCTCCTCAAATTATCATCTTGATAGATTCTTCATCAAAAGTTCTATCTCGAACTTGTGAAGCGAGGGCTCGCTAGCACCCGATGTACTCGCCAAACGGTTTGTGGGGCTTCTGCCTTGTTGCGACTAGGTCCTCGTGCTTTGGGACCATGTCGAGATTGAATGAATATTACTCTAGAAAAGCCTGGTTAAGGTCATTCCAGGTCTTAATGGTGGTCATATCTAGAGATGTGAACCATTTTAGGGTTGGACCCGTGAGGCTTTTCTAGAAAAGGCAAACAAGTAGCCTCTCGTCAGCCTACAACTGAGCGAGATCACCATAACATGCCCTGAGATGCGAAATAGGATAGCCTTTTCCATTATACTATTCAAATTCCAGGATGTGAAAGTTCAAGGGGAGAAAAGCCTCTGTAAAGTAGTAGAGGTCCTGGAAAGTATAAGACTGGCAATCCCCACCCTACACTAGATGTAGTGCTATTTCTAGAGCACTCATCCTTGTGACGAGAGCATTTAGGGTCGCTGCTAATGTTGATTGTGTAGCTGGGGTAGGTCCTGTGTACATTGTATTAATGGCACCCACATGCTCCTCCGGATCTATCATATCACCACCTAGTGTCATGGCGAGATGACCAGTGTACCCGTGTGTATGTGCCGTCTTTGGAGGTATGTATGCTAAAGCATGAATCTGATGCAAAGGAGCGGGAATAGTAGCATGTTGTGTAGGGCGTGATGCAGTGTGCAGGAGCAACAACTTCTGCATTGGTATTGTTCTGGGCAGTGGATTCACCGGTTCGTGTGTTCCCACCAACCCAAAAGGCTGACTATGCTGTGTGTATAGTGGTGATGATGCTAATGGCAAAGATGTAGTGCCTGTCGTCGAAGCAGTGAGGACTTGTGGTGACAGCTGCGATGGTGATGTGATGGGTGCAACATGAAATGTTTGAGCTTGCTGATATGGAACCTTCGGGATAGGACAGAAGGATGCAATTAGAGTAGGATCCAAAGAGAAAGCCATGTTTTGCAACATTTGTGCAAGGGCTAGAAGTTGCTGTGACTGCATGAGAGTAAAACCATCAGTAGCAATACCAAGGGTCGGAATAGTAAGCAGAAGGGATGCCAAAGGGGGCTAAAAGTTCAAAGGTCCAGAGGATAGAGATCCTATAGAAGAGATGATCGCAGTCAATTGAGTGTCAAAAGTGATTGAGCTAGCCAATGGACAGGACACTATCAAATCAAGAGTCCTTGTGGTTGTTACTGTGACTACCTTAGTAACAGGCTCCAAAACGATCAGGGTTTGCCAGAGTCTCGAAACCGAAGGGTAGGAGACTCCACGTGCCTAAAAATGGCTTTCATGGAGGGCAGATGAAGTTACAGATGTCAAAATAAAGGAGGAAGAAGAGGTAGAAACAGAGATCTCCTCCAAAGCAACTGAAACAAGTGACTCAGTAGCTTGCGGGGTCATGACTAACCATGAGTGAGTAAGAATAGGACTACGATCTTAAACAAAAGGACGACACCTATGAGGATCTATCGTCGAAAGTGACGAATAGCTCGAGGAAAGATAATTGAGAATAGTGCCTCGAAGTAGAGGTCACCAAAAGGACCACACAAGCTCTGACTAAGGAACTTGTGCACAAAACTTTATGAATAAAAGAGAAATGACTAGTTTGTGAGAAAAGAAAAAAGAGAATAAGCATGTGTGACCGTGCCACCACAAGCTCCCGAGAGGAGGGGGAAGGAAGGCCACAGCCATGCCGAGACGGCGAAGACGCGAGACGAGACGAAGGAAAGAGAAATGGAGTCGCCACCTGGTCTTTTAATGGAAAGACGAGGAAAACCACACAAGGATGAATGCATGTGATGCAGATGGGAAGGCTGGATGTCTGCTAACCAGAGGATGGGTAAGGATTCCTATTACGCATGAGGAAGGTATTAGGCAC
>JAMKQA010043311.1:0-29077 GCA_024699735.1 Posidonia australis | reverse complement strand
CGTACTAGGTGACATTCCTGTCACTCACGCGTGTTTTTCCTTGTCCCCTTGTTTCAGGTGCTCAGGTGTAGGAGCAGTCTAGTCTGGTGCATCTTTTCGAGCCACGTTTGCCGCACACAGGTCTAGGTGATTAGTTTTATTTATTTTATTCTGCCATTTAAATTCTTTTAGCTGTACTTGGGTAGTTCTTGTACTGTTGTGTAACACTTGTGTGTTACAGAAATCCTAATTATAGCACCGGTAGTATTCAAAATACCAACAAGTAATTGTCAATAGGATGTGAAACTTGTTGATGCCTAAACAACTGGAACATAGAATCCTCTTTTCCTATTGACATTCAAAGGTTTCATCATTTAAAATTGTTCAAGATATAGATAGTAAAAAGTGATGCTAAGTTGGTTCTTTGTAATCCTATAGCAACAACATCATAAGAAACAAAATATTGTTGTAGTTTTTTTTTAATATTGTTTGGTTCATTCTTGCTAAACTTGCATGAAAAGAAAATAGATATTGAATGATTAAGAAGTCTTTTTGGTTCATTGTTCGTTGTTTAATATTGTAAAAAAAATATGTTACCCAAGCAGAACATTGATGATCCTGGAGGAGGAGGCTATGGAATAGTGATACCACCTAAGGGGTACTAGAGGACTGAAGGTGGAGGGTGTCGTCAAGGACTAAAGGAGGAGGGAGTCGTGGTGGAGGTTGATCACGTCGAAGATTGGAGGACTGGAGGTGCAGGGATTTCGTCAAAGGAGGGCTCAGGTGGAAGAAGGAGAAAAGGAAAAGAGGTTGAGCAGAAAAAAAGAAAGAGGCTTAATGTAGAAGAAAGAAAAAACCAACGAATTTGTTTGATCACGTGGGTTTTACTTACTGACAAAAATACCATTGGTATTATTTCATTATCGACGGAAATTTTGTTAATAATAGATTTTTTTTTTAATTACTGACAGAAATTCCATCAGTAATATATTAATGACGGAATTTTCGTCGATAAATGACTATACATATTTATTTACCGATGGAAATAAATCGATTGGTAATTTTCCATTGGTAAAAAATAGTTTTGTTGTAGTGTCACATATAGAAGATTGTGGAACTCTTTGACTCAATCTTTACCAAGTGTCTTGATGCTAGGAAATCCATTTCTAGATATGTTTTCCAACTTACTGGAGAAGTTGTTTCTTAGAGTAATACCAAATAGAACATAGTTGCCACATTCACCATGGAAGCTAAGTATGTAACTTGTTATACGACATCTTCGCAAGTTATTTGGATGCACAATTCATCGCATATTTGAAAGTCATAGGTTATGTAGAGAGACCTATCAAGATGTATTGTGATAATGAAGTAGTAGTTAACTTTTCTAACAACAACAAGAACTTTAATCTGTGCAAGCATGTGAAGGTCTAATTCTTAATTGTAAAAGAGAGAATTAGAGATCATTTGGTGTCAATTAAGCATATTGAAACTAACTCGATGTTAACTGATCTTCTTAAAAAAAGCACTTACCCTTAGTACCTATAGAGAGCATGTTCTTAAGATGGGTCTACTAAGTTCTTTTGAGGTTTTGCTTAGATAGTTTAGACACTGATGTATTATATGATATCACGTTTGTTTATTGATTTCTATTTAGTAATTCTTATTTTGTTTAAGTACTGAACTATTGTTTTATCGTTGGATAGAATAAAGAGAATAAACTTAGCTTCTCTTGTCATGATATTTGTTAGTTTATTCAAAAAGTATTGATTGTCACATAAGGTGTTCAATTATAACTTTAATTTTAGATATCTTAGTACATGAAAGAGACATACATTTTAAAAATATATTACTGCTATGACTAGTAATTATGAGGGTTGTTATTCTTTAATGGAGGTTAATATATTCTATTATCTATTGGATAGTGGTCACTCTACATAAAGTTTTGTTTGACATAAAGTAAGTTAGATAAATCAAATCAGAGATTGTTGGACCTAAAGTCTCAATTTCCAACCTAATGTGACTTAAGTAACTTAATAGACTAGCCCTATTATGAGAATATATTAAGTGGTACTAAATGATATTGTAACATAGCTATGAAGTGTACTATATAAGTATATCCCATATCTAAGATTTCAATATAACAATTACAAAAGAAATTTTATCATCTCTTGTTGCACATGAGAGACTTCCTCCATAAAAAAAATGAGATTATTGTTGTGGGAATTGAACAGATGTTGTTGCATCAAGATAATCGATATAGCAACAATAGGTAAGTCCCATAAGGTCTATCAACACCATCTCTTGGCCTCCTCACCAATCGCTTTGTCTCTCTCACTATTTCTACTTTCTCTGATGTGGATTGAGCCAAGTATTTGATGGATCACAACTCCATTGGCCGCTATCTCATTAACTTACCTTGGTAGCAACCTTGTTTCATGGAGCTCATGCAAGCAATGTACTATTGCTCACTCATCTATAGAATTAGAATATTAGTTTGTCATCGATGCCACCAATGTTTGGCTCCAATCTCTTCTTTATGAACTTGAGGTGCCATTCTCTTTGACAAAGCTATGGTGTGACAATCAAGGGGCTGCCTTTCTCTTTGCCGATTCAGTATTCCACACTCACACCAAGCACATCAAAGTTGGCCTTCACTTTGTTCGTGCTACATTACGCAAAGTTGCCTTCGCATTGGGTTCCACCCTTCATTCAGCTTGCCAACGTACTCACCAAGCCATTACTGACTCTCACCTTCACAACTATATGATTCAAGCTATGTATTCGCTCTAAGGATCCTCCACCTTCAGGGGGCGTATCAAAGTATATTCCTCAAATACTTAGAACACAATTATACATACCATTGTTGTCCTCACATGTAACAATCAACACTATAGAGATCCTTCTTCTTCTACTCTGTAACTGTGACCATGCTAGCCTAGGGGTTCGGCGTAGAGTCACGCCAAAGGAAGGAGATCACAGTCATGCCAAGATGGCGATGGCGCAAGATAGGATAAAACAAAAAGAAAAGGAGTCACCATTTAATCTTTTAAGGGAAAGACGAGGAAAACCACGAGAAATTGGATGCATGAGATGCAAATGTGAAAGCCAGATGTCTATTAGCCAGAGGATGGGTAAGGATTCTTATTACGCATGAGGAAGGTGTTAGGCACCCTCGTACGCCTGAGAAACTCAGTCTTTCTAGCCTAATTCGCTTGCATGAATGCTAGATGAATGCTTTCTAAGCCTAGATCGTGCTCTAAACATGCTAATGTGACTGCCAAGACAAGACTGGATGGATGTGCAAGACGGTATGAGAAAACTGCGAAGAAATTCTCATGAAATGATGAAACCACAAAATATGACACGACAAAGAAAATCACATGAAATGACGAAGTTTTTGACGAGAAAGGCTCGAAAAATCATACAGGCCTCAAGAAAATCAACAATGCAAACAACTCAAGTTGTTAAAACGATGGAAAAACATTGCGGAAATCAAATGGAAAAATTGAGAAGAAGTCCACGCAAAACGGGCAAACTTGGGCATGTGAAGCAATTCACATAAAATGACTATGTTTTTGGACAAAATTTTCGAAAAAATCATACTAATGTCAAAAGGATAAGAAATGGAGTCATCCCAGGTTCTCGGAATCGTCAAAAGGTCATAAAAATAAAAAAGGAGAAAATAAACTACAAATGGACCAATGTGGGCCTTTCGGTTAGTTCGTGTACGTCCTCGAGCGATGAAATCCAAATCAAATCAAAAAGTTCCGAAAGATAGGAATGAAGGAAACCAAATCGAATGTCGGATGAGGGACTCCGAAAACAAAGTGAAGGAAAAATCCATGAAAGAAAGGCATAAGATGCAGGCTCGCCAAACAAGGATGGACTAATACGCAAATGTTACAGAATCTATAAACTGCATGAATAAGTGCCTAAATGTGCAAAAAAAAGTGCTAAAGAATGACTTGGACAAAAATTATGCAAGACTGAGGACAAAAACTAACATGCAGGTGCATAAATTGATGATAGGGGCAATTTGGTCATTTTAATGGCTAGATATGATAAATGCATGTATGGGGATAATGCATGGTTTGATACATGTCAAAATGTGTGCAAAATGTCCATAAAATGTTATTTGCAAGAAAACATGGAGAGGAAGAACAACAAAATGATGTAAACACAATAAATAACAAACACAAGGATTAAGATGCGAAATTCACAAAAAGAGTGATGATGTAGATGAAAAATATATTCATGACTTCTAACATGCAAATGATGGAACAAATGTGCAGGAGACATTGAGATATGTGAAAATTGCATTTGGGTAATTTCCTAAAAACTCAGGGTCTAAAGTGCAAAATTCACATATAAGTGTGAAAGTGATCAAAAATGTGAAACTAAAGAGCAATTCATAGTGAAACATGATTTTTAAATGGATTCTATGATTAAAATGCAAAATATGAAATGCAATGAGTGAAAAATATTAAAAATATGCAAGAAAACATTTTAAACCCTAAATGATGGATTTAAAACTAATCCAAGGGTCTAGATGCAAATTTTATGTGCTCAGGAATTGTTTAATGTGAATCTAGGGACTTATATGCAAAATTTTAGGGCCTGAATGTGATAAAAAATGAGCTTTTATAATGATCAGTGTAATTATGAAGTTTGTTAGGGTTCAAGATGCAAAATTCACAAAGAAAACTTATTTTAAAAATTCTAGGGGCTTAATGCAAAAGATTAGGACTTAAATGTGATAAAAAAAATTAATTTTAATGATGGTCAATGTGATTTTAAACTCCTTTAGGGTCCAGAATACAAATTTCACAGGGAAAGTTCATTTTAAAGAGTTCCAAGGGTCAAATGCAAATGTTTAGGACATAAATGCAAAGAAAATATGAAATCAGGGACCTAAGTGTGATAAAACATGCATGAATGAAATAAATATGAAAAAAATTAAAATGTGCAGGGGATTAGATGCAAATCTTACAAAGAAAATAAAAGAATTCAGAGTTTTTAAGACTATAGGGACTAAAATATAAAAAGCAGGACTTAAATTAAATGAAAAAGGACTCAAATACAATGATATAAGGACCTACGAATAAAAATTAAAACTAAAGGGCCTCGGTACAAAATATTTCTCTTCAAAGATCGCCGGAGAATCGTCAGCGTCTCTGCTCCGGCAGGTGTTCCAGCGATGACCTAGCGGCGGTCCAGTGACGGAAGGAGGTGAGCGGTGATCTCGGAAGCTAAGGCGAGGCACGGTGACGGTCTTTACCTGGTTGGGCAAGGTTGGGGAAGCCTAGAATGCTCCCCCCACCTCGTGCTCCGGCAGGTGCTCCGTTGGCACCAGGGAAGGTGACAGCGAGGTGGTCGGAGGCGTGCAGGTGTTGGGATGGCGTCGTGATGCCCGGAGGACCTCCAGAGCAGTGCAAGGAAGCTTCCAAAGGCATTGGCGAGGGCTAGGGTGGCCCGAGTCGCTTCCCCCATCCCCTGCGTCGGTGGTGATGGGAGCGGCGAGTCATCGCAGTGCTACGACGGTCCAAGCGACGGCGTGGCGGTGCAGAGGACTTCGTGGAGATATGGCGGAGGTCCCTAATGCAGTGGCGAGGAGCGAGGGTATCTGGTAAACTCCAGCGCCTCCTCGACGACAGTCGACGGGGCAACGACGACGGTAAGGGATCTCTGGGTCCACGAGATACTAGGGAGGCTCCTCTAGAGCAAGGGAGCTCTAGGAGGAGGAGTAGGGAGAGGGATGAGTGCCCCCAGGGGCTCACCTCGATCTAGAGGCCAAGGGCCTCGCCGGTGGTGGTGAACGCACCATTGGAGACGGGGACGACGACGCACATGAGGCTTTGCTCCACTGTGGCACGTTCCAGGGGACCTAAGGGGCTTGTTTCTATCCTAGGAAGAGGAGAGGAGGTTACATGAGAGGCGTGTCTTTGCCAACGGTGCTCAACGGCAGCCCTCTGGACGTAGCTCCGGTGATGGTGGCTAGAGGCTCTAGGCTACGATAAAGGGTTGAAAAGAATGCTCCAGGTGCGTGAGGGGATGCTGGGTCTCTACGGTGGACTCAATGCTCGCTTAGAAAGGGATGGAAGAAGATGGCAGTCAATCCCCAAAACTATCGGTGGCCTAAGGCTTTATACGCTGACGAGGGTCTCCAAAGCCATTGATCCTTCTCCCTCCAGCAGATGAACGCAGTTGGATCGGGCGTGAGTTGGAGGAAGCTGGTCGGAGATCGCAGGGCTCTGGGATTCGCGAGACATCGTCGAAGTTCTCGTCAGAAAAATCAAGGGTCGTCGGAATCGTCGTTGGAATTATTTTTGACTTTATAAAGTTTTCTTGTTTATGAGTGTATTGGGCTTATTGGGCTGCGAATTGGGCTTAAGGGTTTTTTAGGTTTTTGGTTTTTTTTTTTGTTTATTTTGTTTTAAGGTTTTGTTTTTAAGGTTTTTAAATGGATTTCGGGTTTTAGGTTGAGGCTTTTATTCATGTTTTATGATTTTAATTAAATTTATGATTAAGGTTTAATTAATTGGTTTTAAATTAGGGTTTTAATTATTTTAGGTTTTTGTTTTATTTTTGTTTTCGAATTTTCATGGATTTTAGGGTTTTAGGTTTAGGCTTTTATTCATGCTTTATGATTTTAATTAAATTTATGATTAAGGTTTAATTAATTGGTTTTAAATTAGGGTTTTAATTATTTTAGGTTTTTGTTTTATTTTTGTTTTGGAATTTTCATGGATTTTAGGGTTTTACTTCTAGGTTTTTAATTGGGTTTTGTGATTTAAATTTGATTTTTGATTTTGTGATTTAGGGTTTAATTAATTGGTTTTAAATTTGGGTTTTAACTATTTTATGGTTTTAATTTTAGGGTTTTGGGTTTTAATTACGATTTTGAGTTTAATTAGGGTTTTTGTGTTTTAATTAGGGTTTATGGTTTAATTAGGGTTTTGAATTTTAATTTAGGGTTTTTTTGTGTTTTAATTAGGGTTTTGGATTTAATTATGGTTTTGAGTTTAATTATGGTTTTTGTGTTTTAATTAGGGTTTATGGTTTAATTAGGGTTTTGAATTTTAATATAGGTTTTGGATTTAATTAATTATGGTTTTAGTTTAATTAGGGTTTTTGTGTTTTATTTAGGGTTTATGGTTTAATTAATTATGGTTTTTGTGTTTTAATTAGGGTTTATGTTTTAATTAGGGTTTTAAGTGGATTTTATTTAATTTTGACTTGAATTGGTGTTCTTGTTTGATTAATTGGATTTTAAGTGTTTTAAATGTGTTTTGCTTGGCTTTAATTTTGATCAGGTTTTTGTGGACTAGTGTGGGCCTGATTGGGCTTGTGTAGGCTTAAATGGACTAGGGTTTTAGTGGTTGCAACTAGAGCATCATCTTGAAGAATCTGTTCCCAAATGACTGTAAAATCGGAATGTCTACAATAATAGTTGCTAAAGATGCTGCCTTCTTTTTTTGTAACAAAGACTAGATGGTCCACATATATCACTCTTACTCCACCTAAAAGATTGCAAGTTTGAATCCCATTAGATGTAGAAATTTAAAAAAAAAAAGACCCAACCTCAACTGAGATGGTTCAAACATTTCTATTGCCCTTTTACTTTTGTCTTAACACAATAATCTTCATTAAGGTTCAAATCCTAATGCAACAACTTATTACCATTTCAAAAGAAAATATTTGAGTTCTATACACCTGCAAATAAGTAGGTAGGACTTCTCTTGATAGCTACAACCTGCTGCAACTTTCATGTACGTCTTATACGTTTTGTCGTTGCGTTTGAAAATGTTTTTTTTTACGTAGTTTATTGAAAAAAGTTGACTTTTTATTAAGTTGTACTTTTGATAGCTTTTATGGAGGTAAAGAAAAGTTTGTTTGGTTTGTATGTCTAATAAACACTTATGAGTTAATCAAAAGACTATATTGTCCACACCATTGCTGCCCACTTGTGGCCGCATTGTCGCCGTCTGTCTTCGTTGACCACTACTGCCACCATTGCTCACCACATCTGCTGCTGCCATCGTCGTCAGCCACTATTGCCACCGTTGTTGCCAGTCATCACCGCTCATCACCATTGCCATTGTGGATCATCAGCTTACCACCATCATCGTTGTCGACCACCACCATCACCATCGTCACTGGCCACACCACCATTGCCATCACCAACCACCACCACCACTGCCACTGGTCATCAATCACCACTACCGCCACCGTCGTAGGCTGCCAATACCACCACTGTTGTCACCAGTCACCACCACCACCGCCGTCGTCGACCACCAATATCCTCGTTGTCGTCGGCCACCACCACCATTGCCCTCATCAGACACCACCACCACCACTGTCATCGGTCACCACCACCACCGCTGTCGTCACTCACCATCACCATCACTGTTGCTAGCCGCCATCACCGGTGACTACCATCGCTGTTGTCACGGGCCACCACTGTCGCCACCATCGTCAACCACCACCATTGCTACTATAGTCGACTACCGCCATTGCTGTCGTTGTCAGCTACCACCACTGTTGTCATCGTCGACCACCACCACTATTGTAGTTGTCGGCCACCACAATCACCGCCATTGCCACCACCACCATCATTGTCGTTGCTGGTCACTACCATCGTCGTCATTGTTGGTCACCACAACCAACACCGTCGTCGACTACCACCACTGTCTCCATCGTCGACATCGTTGTCAACCACCACCACCGTCGTCGACTACCACCACTGTCTCCATCGTCGACATCGTTGTCAACCACCACCACCGTCGTCGACTACCACCACCACTGTTGGCCACCACAACCAGCACTGTCGTCAACCACCACCACCACCACCATCGTGCCTTAGTTTCATGTTTTAATTAAAATTAATTTCTAAGGATATTATTAAAAAAATTATGACTAACATTCATAGTTTTTCAAAAAGTCAATATCCATTAGTTTTTCTAAAAACTACCTCAATAGTTTAAAATGAACTTAAAAGTTAGAAATAACTTTTTTAGAAAAGTTCGATTAGTTGACTTATTTGGAAACGCTTACTTAATAATAAACGCTTGACATAATAAATTAGTGTAAAATATTTCCAAACGCTATCTTAGTCATACATGCATTTTAGAATATACACCTCAAAATAGAGGATGTCTGAAAAAGATAGGCACGGTGGTTAATAGATGAATGTTGGACGAACGTGATACGAGGAATATTAGTGCTGCTTCTCCATCTTCGAATATTTGCGTTTATAACAAGATCTAGACCTTCTGCATATTACAAATTTGTCTCACCTACAACATCAAGAGTAACCTACTCTTTCTTTTCTTCTGAGAAGGAATTACAAATGTGAGTGATATTTGGGAGATGAAATCCTTTCTTTAGAAACCTTTTCAACTACCTCCCAACTTGAGTCAGTATCTATACGTTAAATAAAGAATGGAATCCTTCCAAGTAGACACTGAAGCCAACAGATGCTACTTGGGAAAAAATAGCAGAATTCTTCACCTCCTGCACTTGCGCTGAATCAACTGAAACTACAGACTAACTGTCAATACCTCAAAGAACAGAAGCCGTGCGGGTAAAAATAACACGACGATTACATGTGTCTGTCGCGAGGTGACTATCCTAGCAATCCGGTTCAACGACGCTTTCCACCTTGAAACAAGCCACGAAAGTTGTCATGGGGTGGTTTAACATTCTTCGACTTAAGCCTTCTTCGAGCAGAGCCACCTGCATCACTGCCCTCAGTGGCCACAAGAGGCCACCACAGCTTGCGTCGTCGCGCTCTCTTGGCCTTCCTGATGCGCTTGCGTTCGAGAGTGATCACGCGCTGCACAGATCGCAGGTAGGAAATCATGTCGTGGTCCCTTTTGACGGCTCCATCGGGGCCGTATGCGGAACGATCGCTCAGGATTTCAAGTGGATGTGGGGAATTCAGGAATGCGGACAGTGCAGAACGTAATAGCCTCCTTGAGTCGGTGGAGTCCGACGGCTGGCTCAGAAAATAAAGGCCGCTGCCTGGAGGAAGGAGGTGGTGGTTTGGTGAGAACTTCTCATCTGGTTGAAGAATCAAGATCTCGCCCATTGGTGAATACAACGAGTTCTGTGAGAGACATGCAGTGAAATATAGAAATTGTGATAAACTGTGTCGAATTCGCAGAAGTGGTATGTGTGCTAGGAGATTGAAAAATTATGGGAAAGAAACATGGAGAATATAGAGATTTTTCAATTCCTTCAGAGATTTACCATTTCAGATTCTTAAATTCCAGATAGTGCTGAATAAATTTGATGCAAATCAAAAGTCTGATTCAAAACCTTTTTCCTTAAAATGGTTGTGCTTGCACGATTCGAAATTCAGTCAATCGTATTTTTTTAGATTTCAGTAAATTTTGAGTGAATCCAGTGCTTAGACTTTATGTAATCAACTTTTCAAAAGATGTTTCCATCGAAGAATAACTAGAACCAGTACTGATCAAGTGATCAGTGATGCCACTAGAAAAGGCCTCCTATGTTTTATGACAACTGTCGCATGAAAACTTGGGTAGAAGTTTTAATACCTGATGCTTAAGACATGGATGAGCGCGAAAATTCCCATTAACAGCCTTGAGAATCTCCCTCACATGATCTGGATATACACATGAGAAGGCTCTAGGAACAATGTCTCGATGCATCATAATAGCTTGGACATGACTTGGTGGTAAGCCCAATTTTTGAAGCAAGTGATTCCCTCCACACATGATGGATGGTGCTCCATAGGTAATAACAGGGAGCAAGGAAGATGCTGGTGCTTCGCCTCGAATTAGTAGCATGAGGTTCACTAGCAATGACAAGCTCCCTCCAAGGGAATGGCCAGTGAAACGCAGAGTGGCCGTTTCTCCACGAGATTGTAAATGGGACTGGACTTCTGGTAACATCTGTTCATAGATTCCTTTCGCTGCCTCGTAAATTCCTCTATGCACAAGAACATCTATACCCTGGTCCATAGAAATTGTAGCATTCTCAATAGAAGGAATGAAAACTAATGGGGAGAAACATACTTCGTTCAATGGATATTAAGAATGAATTTGAATTGGAAATTAAAAATTTACAAACTTTCCTATTAGTGACATAAAATGTAAAGATTTGAGTTTGAACTGATAACCAAAAGCAAGCACTTATGCTACTTCATTATAAATTTGACAACAAATATATATTACTCAGTACCTCAAACTGAACAGGCTCAAATAGAAGGTTTGCTTGCCAAGAGGCTAGTGATTCAGATCCCTGCAAAATAAAAAACCGCCAAGATTAATGTGTAAACTTAATCATTTTAAATACTAGTAAATGAAGGAAAACTAGAGTGGCACCATAGATGACCTGAATAACAAAGAATCTTGTTCCACTGCTTTCATCATCGCATATAAACCACTCACAAGGCGAAGAATGTTTCAATTCCTTGGAAAAGGCTACTTTCATCTCCTCCTTTCCAGCAATCACTGCAGTTACCGAATCTGTGGTGACAACAAATGATGCCTTTCTCGAATTATTAATATCACCATCTGTAGTTTTATCTCCGACTCTATCTTCTTCTGGTGAATCAGTCCCGACATCAGTCTTGGTGTGTCCGAGGGGAAGAATGCTCATTGTCTGAGATTGAAGATAAGAAGCCGCAGAAGCCAAAATTTGATGAGTATCCGATACACTTATTGGGTTTTTGGTTTGAATTTTGGCCTCTTCTCTACTATCTGTTTGTGGATTCTGATGAATTGGCTGCTCTGACATAACAATAGAAACTATTAATTCCTTCTCAACAGGCTGCTCTCCTGCAACAGTAGAAGCTTTTGATTTCTTCTTCAACGATGACTGATTCTGAACAAGTGGCTCCTCTGCCCCAACATTAGAAGCTATTGACTTCTTCTCCAACGACGAAGTCACGAAACGCAATCCATGGTATTTGAGAAGATTCCCAGTCTGAAAAGGGAAAAGGAAAATAACTGAATTAGAACTCTGGACATTTTGAGATATTGCAAATTGGCAAATGGCAAGTGGGCGATATCTAGGTGTTGACTTTTGAAAGAGACGAACTATGATATATAGCTGCCAAAAACATTCCCTGAAGCAATAGAAATCTCATTAAAAGCAATGAGGACTGCATTGATTCCTTCAATCAAACCAATCAAACTTTTGACTTTTACCTCTAGAAATTGCAAAAATCACAAGAAGAAATGAAAGCTAATTTAGGTAGAAACATGATTTCTCCCCTATCTCACACTCGAGTTGAAAACAGCTCTAACTTAAAATATTAAAAAAAGAAAACAGAAATCCATAAACCAAACAGATTAGACCAAGAAAATAAATTTTTGTGAAGATTAACTTTCCAATACACTCACCTTGATTTTGGGTATGGAGTAGGCCAAGCTACCAAGATACGAGAGCTTTGCATAAAGCTTCGCCTCCGCCAAAGATGCTCGCCGGAGCAATCTTGAGAAAGAATCCCTATCAATCTCCTCCTCTTTTTCACATTCACCTCCAACATCACACCCCTCCTCCCCATCACAACACCCTACACACCTATCTCCCATCTCTAACATCCTATTCACATCTTCCTCTCCACCACCACCACTTTTCTCCTTCTCCCTTTCCCAATTCGCCCTTATCCTCAAAATCTTCATCACCCAATTCCCCCTCGTCCTCCTTCTCACCTCCTCTACCGGTGGCGGCACCACAATCTCTTCCTCCTCGTTCTGACCCAGCTCATCATTACGCGGCCAGAGCCTCCTCACCGGCCGAGACGCCGACGATAAGTACAAACTCCGACGCTCTCCACCACGATCAGGCATGGACTGCGCCGCAACGCTAACACGCCCCTGGTTGTGAGAGTGCAAGAAAACACCGAGACGCGAGCGCAATAGGGATAGCGGGAGAGACGGTGACAAGAAGCCGGACGCCTCTATCATCACTACCGCTGCCGGCGTGATCCACAACAACAAGGGATTTGTCGGTGAGTTTCCAGGATGTCAGGAGGGAGTGGGGCACCGACCCAATTGAAGGTTTATGCACTAAACAGATGGAATAACTCACCGGAAGCAGAAGAGTTCAGAGGGAAAGGGGGAGTTGCGCAGGCGCGTGCCTGTCTTCATATTTTGGAGGGAGGGAAAGGAGAGGAGGTGCACGTGTCGGTTGGATAGGTATGGACACGTCATGGTGGGAGATGGAGGAGATGTGTACGCCATGCAAGGTTGCAGGACAGACGGAACAACAACAATAATAACGGGAGATATGGAGTGGTCTAACGTCATAGTTGTTTGTTTGCATAAGTAGGAAAGTTCCAGCCTAACGTGTTTTTTTTTTTCTTTTGATAACGGTACTTTTAAGTTTTGAATAAGATTTTAGAATAGATTTTGTACGTAAAATCTTAATTTTGTATACACAAGTTAAAGTAAAATTGTTTTTTTTTTTTGTTAATGGTTGAGACAGTAAATTGTTGTAAGTCTATGAATGTAAAATCTAGGATATATTGAATTTAATTTGGATATAATTTTGACTATGCTTTTTTGTTCGAAATGATATATTTATTTTTATGAATTTAAATTTACTTTGGATGACTACAAAATTTTCTTATTATGTAATGATAATGATTTAAGTACAAAATAATAATATAATAATATTAGAATACAACTGTAATATAATGTATTTATAATAATACAAAGAACTCATCTTAATATGATGTATTTTCCTATAAGTCATATTCTTCTTTTCAACATAAATTCAAGATAATTTTCATTAGGTTGATTGATGACAATTGTCATAATTTCGAATAGATAATCTTATAGAAATTCATAAGACATGAGAGTAAGAAGGTAAAAACACACTCTAAAATCCATCCATTGTGAAATAATTTTAAATAGTATTGTTGCTTTTTTATGGCATAGAAGGTAATTACGGTATTTTGGGAAATGTCACAAAGAACAAGGACAATCATGTCTTTTTAATTCAACAATCTAACTTGAATCCTCATAATCCAACAAAAGATGGATTCTTTGATTCTAAAAAAAAAAACAGGTGAAATTATTGATAATCTGATAGGTTCTCCTCAAAATCTATCATGTTAAGGGTATTTAGGTAGGATTGAGTAGATAATCTGAAAAATACCATAATCATCCACCCATAATCCCATCCAAATGCACCCTAACAAGTTGACTATTCGTTGGGATGTGTTTTTTTTGGGAACATAGTAGCGTACATGCACATGTGTAGCTCATTTTTATACATGTAACGACCTATATCTTTGGCAACATTTTAAGTCAAATATTTAATCAAGAATTTGAATGTGTTGGATGTTAGAAACGTCGTGTCTTATGTTAGATGAATGAAATATCACGTCTAACACTTGGAATACTGTTTGTGAGCTTATGGAGTGTTAAATACTAATATGCTTGCATCTTACATTAGACATAATATGGGCTGCATTTAACACCTATGAGTCTCAATGTTAAACGCGTGCATGCATGTCTCTTATGTTAAACGCATGAATAGATGCGTACAACACTCTGAATTTGTATCTAAAAGTTTCTACCACTTATATATGTGCATAAGGATGGCTTCTTGAGGGGGAATTTTTCCTCTTCTTCTCTCCTCCTCTGGCTCATGAGAGAGGATTTTCCAGGGTTTTTAGAGCTTTCCTTGGAAGAAAGAGAGAGAAAGTGAGGGTGAATGAGGTGATAAGGTGTGCATGGGTTTGCTTGTGAGTTTCTCTTCCATGCATGTTGCTATGATCGTCAATAAAGGGGTGTTTTGGTGACCTCAGGATGCTCTAGGCACATCGTGTAAGGTTGAGGAACCAGGGAGAAGGTGTAGCATGTATGGAAACTAAGGTGAGTTAAGTGGGTTCACGGTTTTGGGTTTCTTCTTCTTCCTCCACTTTACTTGGTGCACCACTGACCTCTTGGGGTTTTGGTGACTGCATGAGCTGTTGGGGGAAATCATGGAGGCTTAGAGGATGCTCATGGCCTGGTTGAATGCTTGTGGGGAGCTTTGGATTGCAGCGGAAGTCGACGTTTGGTTCGATGACCCATGGTGCAAGGTACACACTCATTTAGAGATTATTTAGAATGTTTTTGGTATTAAGAATTATATTGCATGCATGTGTGGTTGATGCTTTTGGGGTTAGGCTTGATGCCATGATTTTATTGGGATTTTTGCATGCCTAGGTTGGGGGTTCTGATTGGATCTCTATGTTAGGTGTGTAGGACGTGGGTTTCGGTGCATCCTACATTGCACGTGCACACCCCTACGTCTTATAGCCTAGATGATCTCCTAACATTATGATCAATAAATAGAGGTCAAAATGCATATGGAAGTTGAGGATAAATTGCATGCTGTGGTAAATATGTTAATCCTACCCAATTAATTGGTCTTCCAGCTAATTTGATGTAGGTGCAGGTTAATTTGTGGGGATTTAAATGGAATCTGAGCTTTGGGTCATAGGACGCACCATAGGTAGCGTCTAACGTTAGATGCATGATGCGCAACGTCTTATACTCCAAGAAGAGTTTTTAATGCACACTTAAGTAGAATTAATTTAAATGGATTAAGGAATTGGTAACAAAATTTGCATGCACTGTTATGGATGGTATTTAATCATGCTTTGGCCATTTAATGAAATAATTATGGTGTAGGTTAGTTTTAGTGTGGCTTAGGCTAAAAATAGTATTTTGCATTGTTAGACATGATATTTCTTGCATCTCATGTTGGATGTAGGACATCTAGCGTCCAACGAACCTAGGATAAGTAGCATAGTAATTACCATCACCTTGAAGATAAAATAAGAATATAAGACCTAGAAATACTACGTACTCCCTTTAATTGCCTAGATAGATAATGGGGTTACTGATTAATCTGAGGATTAGATGGTAGGTGATTTTGTGTGGTGTGCACTAAATAATTAATTCAAGTGCACAGTTGGGACGTAGGATGCAGGTCAGTCTGCGTCTTATGCTTGGGAATTAGAACTTAAGGTTCTAGGCTTATTTGTGGTAGTGCATGGCCTTGTGGTTTTATTGGAATTCTATAGCCCTTTGTACTGGCTTTGATGTGGTTTCGTTTGGGTAAATTTTATATCTTGAAGGTGTGCTTTTTCCTCGACTCTTGTTGTGGGAGTGGTTTTGGATACGTTATGGGCTAGTCTTGGTATGTGATTTCAAAAAACGTTCTCAAAATGATTTTGGAAAAATATGGAATATTTTGGGGATTGGTTTTCCAAAAGAATTTGGAAAAGAGGTTTAGAGCTTTGTGAATTTTGTTATGGTTTTTCTGTCTCATGCTTGGCACAATGTTTTGTGGTGTTTATCAAAATGAATTTTGAAATGGTTTTCGAAATTGATTTTCAAAAGAATTTGGAAAAGATATGCAGGTTTGCAAAGGTTTTGGAAAATGATTTCCAAGGATTTGAGAGACCAAGAGATCGAAACTTCTGATTGGTAGACTAAGGACGACTGACACCCCTAAATGGTCGAGAGCCAGTTGTCTAGGATGAGGTCTGTAGCTTTCCATGGTTTTTGGTAGGAGCCATAGGGGTCGTAGGGTCGTACTGATGGATCAGGGACGCTTGGAGGGTCAGTTGCTAGCCCAAGGTCGTGATTGTTGAGTTGTAGGAGCCACGTGAGTCGTAAGATCGTTCTAGCGAATCAGGGACAATTGATAGTTCTAGAAGGTCAGGTACGAGACTATAGTCATGGTTGTTGAGTAGAGTGTTGGCAGGGTCAAGAGTCTTGCCTAGACCTTGGGTGGGCCGAGCATTGAGGACATCGAGAGGGTGTACCCTATATTTGTCCTAGAGTGGACCTTTGGAGGGTTTCTTAGAGTATGAATCTAAGATGAATGAACTCCTACATAGGGTGGCCTGTTTGTGATAGTGCAGTGTACCTCGGGGTTAAAGTCCCTAAGGGGCTTCTTGTGGGTTGATTGATCGTTAGTAGCTACAGTGACTGACAAGTTTTTACGCTGAGTGTGTGAGTTTGTGATTGTAGTTTTCGAACATTGATTAAGTTTTCAAGCTTTGATCTAGTAGAGACCTTGGTTTTGAGAAATAGTTTTGTGTAGGCTTTTGAGATGTGGTTTTGTGCTGGTTTTGGGCTTAATTTAGAGTAGAGTAGCTATTTTAAGTGTGCATAAGGAGTTTACAAAAGATGTCTGTGTTTTCAAAGAAAAGTGGTTTTGATAAGTACATTATTGTTGCATATTTCATGTCCCATATTTATCTATTTTGTTTATAAATAATACTACTCAAGATGTTTTGTGTAAATTTTACAGAAACTTGAGGACTTGAAAAGAATTCAAAAAAAGAAGAAAGAGAAAATAATAAAAGCTAAAAAGGAATTCAAATTTAGTCAAAGATAATTTGAAGCAAAAAAGAAAAAATATCTAAAGCTACGTCAAGGAGTAAATTGCATATTTTCCATGTACATCAATACTAGGAATAATATCAACTAACGAATCGATTAAGATATAGATCATTTTGGCTTATGTGGACGCCTCCCAAATGCTTGTTTGCACAACCAACACCTCTCATATGCCGTGGAGCATATTTTTCACCTAGTCTTCGGACGTTACGATCTTGAGTTATAAATATTTTGTATTTAGAATTAAAAATCAAAATTATACTCAGATTTATCTTCGACGTATGAAGGTCCTTGTAAGTTTATAAAAGGATTCCTTATGTAGACGTATAAAACGGATCGAGTTGGACAAACCCAACCCAAAAAATGCTAGCCCCTAATGGGCCTGGACTAGGCTAGCCTAGCTAGTACAAAAAAACAGGTCAGGTCGTGGATTAAAACCCCCTCAGCCTGGCACGGTCCGTGGCCCACTAGTGGGTCAGTCCATAGATTTTTAAATTAAAAAAAATTTATTTATTATTAAATAATTAATGTATAAATTAAAAAACTTGAAAAGATATGCAACATTTTACATTAACAATTAAATTAAAAAAAATATTTATTATTAAATAAATAAAATTTACATTAATATCATATATACATAATAAAACAATAGAAACTTGAAATTTACATTTTTACATTTACATCAGATATTCTGATATTCAACCAATTACATTTTTGTATATTTACAATTATTACATTAATATATATTAAAAATTTTATAAAAAAAATTTATTCATATTTTTTAATCTATAGTAGAAGCTCTCGTCCCTGTTGAAATTGTTGTCTCTTTGTCTTCTGATTCGTCGTTTAAGTTTAAATTTTGTAGACGATCAACTACATCATACCAATCTTTCAAGTAGACAGAGGCTTTTACAGATTTTTCTTATAATTTACATCTGCTATCACTTAAAATTCTTTTTCCTGCAGAAAAGGTAGACTTCGATGCCATAGTAGACGTCAGAATCGTTAGTAAATCTTTAGCCATCCTAGAAACCATAGGAAACCTAACAGCAGTACTAGACCACCACTTTAATACATCTAAGTTATCCATTTTAATATCACTAAATGTAAACTCACATTCTAAATAATTTTCTAATTCATTACTAGTTGTTGATTTTATAAATGTTTCTTTTTTTTTATTTAATCTACTCCAAAATGAATTGCTACTACTACTATATGATCCTATAAAACTAGATGTATGTGCACTAGAACTACTCTCACTATAATTATTGACATATTCTTCAAATAATGCATATAAAGTTTCCTTAATTTTATTATTATATTCATCTATTTTTTCATTTTGATTCATATTACTAAAAATATCATTTATAAGTACCATACAATTAACTAATCTATGCCTAAGATCCATGATTAAAGCTAAGCATGACCACATTGGAGGCTCATTCCAATAACTATTATATTTTCTTTCATCATTTTAATAATACATTCAAATTGTGGGAATTGTTTATATTGTTGAAAAGTATTTGTAATATTAAATAAAGTAACTAAAACCAAAGAATTAATAGGATAATATTGACCAGATAATTAATTAGTTACAGTAAAAAATGGTTCTAAAAATGTATGAATTACATTAGCATTATTCCAATCTTCATCATTTAATAAATAATTAGATCTTGAATTATAATATGTTGTAATTACGTTACTATAAGATAAACATGAAGTTAACATATCATATGTTGAATTTCATCTATGTTGAACATCTATTTTAATTTTTTTAGCATTTATACCTTGTTCTGCACATAAATATCTAAATTCTTGAAATCTTTTAATTGATGTTTGAATAAATAATATATTTGTTCTTATATTTTTTATATACGGCCAAATGCAATATATACATTATTGTACAATTAAATTTAAAATGTGACAACAATACCTATAATGAAATAAATTACCATTTAATATAGGTTTTAAATTTCTTTGTAATATTCCTACTGCAACATTATTATTAGAAGCATTATTAAAAGATATTGTATTAATTTTATTATATATTTTAAATTCTTTACTAATATCTTCTATAATATTTGATATGACTTTCCTAGTGTATGGATGATCAAAAAGTCTAAAAGCAAATAATCTTTTTTGTAAATTCCATTCTATGTCTATCCAATGTGCTGTTAAACATAAATAAAGAAAATTATTTGGACTTGTTCAAACATCACAAGTTAATGATATTTTACATAATAAACTAAAGAACATTCCAATTAAAATTTCTTTATCTTTTTTAAATGTTTTATAAATTATATTTTTAGTAGTATTCCTAGAATGACCTTTAAATTGTGGGGTTTAAATAATTTTGTACACAACTTTCAAAATTTTTATTTTTAGAAAAATTAAAAGGTTGTTTATCTTGTACTATAAATTTTGTTACACCGTATTTTGCTTCTTTTGTATTATATTTTCAATTAATTATTCCACTTGAACCAACATGTAATTTAGATTATCTTAAGTTTGTATTATCATCTTTATTATAAATAGCTATACAGTTTGTTAAATGCCTAGCAATATGACTTACACCCCCACTCCTACGACAAGTATATCCTAAATCACAATATTTACAATAACATTTATTTTCATTTATGGGATCTAAGGTTACATGTTCCCAAACTCATGAGCTTTGCTTCCAAGGTTTTTTAGTTCTAGTAAATTGTGTTTGTGGGGTTGTTGTGGTTTGATATTGTTCTAACTCTTGGGTAGGGTTATACTCAGGGTCAGGGATATATTCATGACTTCCTACATTAAAAGGATAATCTATTTTTAAGGCTTAAAAAATTGTTAATAAAAAAAACCTTAATTCAAAAAACCTAAAATCCAAAAATAGAGGGATTAAAAGTAAAGAAATAGGAGAGATTAGAAGTAAAGAAATTGATGAGCGCCTGGCCGGTTGTCAGTGGACACAGATGTTGGACCGTTGGACGGTTGAAGATGAAGACCAGAGTCCAAAGTGTAAGATTGTTGTTGATAAAGAATGAAGACCGGAGTCTGGAGTCCAAAGCCAAACTTGTATTCCACACAAGAGAGAAGAGTTAAGACTTAGGGAGAGGAGTTGAGAAATTAAGAGTGTAGTGTAGAGAGAAGGGAGATGGAGAATTGAGAAGGAGAGGAGTTGTGAGAAATGAGAAGAATGAGGTGGTATTTATAGAAGAATAAGGTGGGTTAATTATGGGAAAAAAAAAAAACGTTGCACATGTGCAACATTCACATGAATAGCCTGGCCCAGCCCACCATTAAAACGGGCCTATAATTGGGCATACTAAAACGGGTCGAACGGGCCCAGTCCATGGGTCCGGTACGGCTCGTAGCCTGTGACCAATTTACACCTCTAGTGACGGCCACCCTGTGTAGGAGGGTTCATCGTCCTGTGATTCTCCCTCTCTAGAGAACCCTTAAAAAGCCAACCCCTCCATAGGAAGGCTATCTTGTCTCTCAAGAGGCTACCAACTACAGGACACATGTCCCACCCGCGTTGGTTACCATAGGGTCTGCCTCCTCACAGCGTCCTCCACACACGGTGCTCAGGAGGGAGTGTCATACCTCCGCACCTAATGACACTTGAGCCTCAATGCTCACAGTGATAGTAGAAGTATCATACCTCCCTGTCATGCCACAAGACACCTAAACCCATGGACCACAACTCTAGCCTCGAGACGACCGTCAAGGAGTCTCATACCTCCAGGGCTAGATGCTCCTCAGCCTCAAGTATCTCGGCCCCTGACCACAACCAGAGAGTCGGGCTCAACTACCCGAGAATGTCGTCGCATTCCCTAGTCCCGACGACACGGTCCCACACTGTCTCGGCCCACACATAGAAAACTAGGAAAACTATTTTCCAAAACTGTCAATCATCTCTTTGAAATCATTTTCAAAACTATTTTCATATCTTTGAAAATTCTTTCAAAACTTCGACAAAATGGCACATCAGGTGTCCCGAGGGACCACCACTGATGGCCCACAATTCCATCTCAATGGGACAAAACAAACCAATCCGAAAAACCCTTGGAAATCATACTTTACAAAAGCATTTGGGCCCAGATTCGGCATGTTGAAAAAAAGTTCGGTATGCTGGAAACCCCTGGTTCAGTAGACCGATCTGGATTGGTCAACCGAATCAGGTCAATGATCAACACTCAGGCCAAAATCGGTATACCGAAGCTTATTCGGTTGACCGAAATCCACTGATTCGGTCGATCGTTCAAAATCAGATACCTGAATTCGACCAGAGGACCAAACTGACAGAAAAACGGCATACCAAAATGATTCAGTATGCTGAATTCTGTGAAAAATAGAAAACGGCCAAAACCCTACAGTCCGAAATAATCCCAACTAGGACCTCCTAAACAAACACCAAAAATTCTGCATAAAACATAAGATGTAGACCCTCGAGTCTACTCTAAAACCACACAAACAAAACCAAAAACCATTTACCATGCATCAAGATATAAAATCGCAAAGGCATAAGGGTCAAAACGACCCAAATCACAACCACTGGCATAAATGCCCATAAATCCACCATAAATTCTTATAAATTCACAATAAGTTCTAAAACATTAAATTTAGCCTTGATTACATGCATCCTTGGCATTTCTACCATTTTCATGCTCTCTATTATAGGGATTGGAGATGCGTACTTGAGAAACGTGTTGGTAATCCTCTAGCCAACTCTAGCGACCACGACCCTCACCGGGGCACACACGACCTCAGGGCACACCACCTGAGCTCCACAAGCCGCCACGAGCCGCCGCACTCCTCCGTCGACCCACGAGCACATCGAACAAAGGAGGGGAACACAAGGAGGAGAGAAATAAGGGAGAGAGAGAGAGAGAGACAGATGGGATGGAGGTGGAGTGAGTGGAGGGAGAGGACAAGTGGAAGGGAAGGAGAGGAAGAAAGGTGTGCTCGGGACAGAGAGGAAAACGCGCAGAGAAAAGAGGAGGAAAGGAAGGCTGAGCTGGTCGGCCGCGCGCATGGGCTTATAAAGCCATGCAAGGTGGTATCTAAGCACGTGCACAACTGCACATCCCACCTACCACAAGCCACAGAAGCTCACCAACTCACACCACCAACTCGCTCCCACCAATCGGTCCATGAACGCAGGCCCCACATGGACCCACACTAGGGACCCACAGGCACAGTGCTATAATGCATAGTGCCAAATCACGCAAAGGGACACGCAATAGAAGCCAGCCTAGGAGGCCCAAGCCCAAAAGCAAAAATCCACAGAACGAGCCTTGGAACAGTAACACTCATCCAGAAATAAAATTCATAAAAATTTAAATAATTACAAAATGAATTTTACGGGTGTTACAGCTATGATCTAATGGATAGAAACTTTAGATGTACTTTTTACTATTGATATTCTTTTTGTGACTCCTTTTTTCTTAATTAATTTTAAATATATCCATCATCATCTCTTCTAATTTTCTAATTTGTATTTTACAATCAAAGTTTTAAAAGTCACGAGTCTCTGTGAGATCGACCCGTATGTACACACTAACGATTTACTATGTCATGCACTTGTGGTTTATTAAAACATACACTTCAAGTTTTTGGCGTTGTTACCGGGGACTCATTGTATTTTTTGGGTTTTGATTGTGACTATTTGGATTAGTTTAAATTTAAGTATACGTAGTGGTTGTTGTGTCAAATCTTACATCAATAAGTTTGTTTTGAGTTGTGTTCGCAGTGTAAGATTTTGGTTTTGGATATCTAAGTTTGCAAGATATAACACAAGAGAAAAGGAGTATGTAGGAAGAATTTTGAAGCATTTTGTAGCTATAAGGACATTTGGAGGTACCTAGACACTGTATGGATGCTTGAAAGGTGCCCATATTTTTTGTAGATATTGTCAATTTTTGTAGGTTAGCTTTTTTACCTTTTCAATATATATCTACAGTCAATTTCTAATATTATTCTCTGATCATTAATTTAAAATACGTGCAACTTGAACATTAAAGAAAATCCTACAATACAAGATTAGAAACCTTGCCTATTTAAGTTATTCATCATATAGGATTACATGTTTAATGATTTGCCAGTATTTATATTCAGTTACTTTTATTAATTGTTGGAGATTGCTAGAGAATCATGGTGAGTCTCTTTTTCGTTTTTCTATACATTAGAGAACATATAGATTTAGGATTTCACAACTTGTCTATTGCAAATTGATTGTTGCATTTCATATTAATATATTTTTAAGAGCAAAACCTAATCAAGATAAGATAGGGATTTCATCATCCTTCCTTGGCCCACAAACAACCAACCACATATTGTATTGACCTTGAGCTTAATTTAAAATTGATTAGACATTGTCTCCGTGAGTTTTGACGTCAATTAGGAAAGGAAGCTTAATAGAGAATCAAATTTGAAATTTTCTTACCCTTTTGTCATCTAGGCAAGTGGTTTACAATGCTAGGCCTTAAAAGGAACGTGGTTCTCTTATTAGGTCCATTGCAAAAGCATGGGAAGCCTCCCACATTCATCTACTTACCTGGCCAATTAGGCTAGGATTTTTGAGTTTGATAATCTTGAAGGCCAAATTTTAAGTTTGGAGGTGTCAAGATTTCTAGGTCAGCCTTAGAGTTAAAAAAAATTTGTGTGTGCCTTATGTGTTTAGATTAGGATTAGCATCCATTTGTCTCTCATCTATCTTTAGATATAGATATCTTCTCATCTATTTAGATTCTCATGTAATTTAGGATTCGATAGTCCATCAAGTCGAGTTAGTCTGTGCATGCTAGTTTGGGTTAAAGACCATACACATCTTTTGGTTAGTTTAGAGCCCAATTCACTTGATTGTTTTAAAATTGATATTAAAGATACAAAGATGGATGAAATAATCGATCAACAATCCCTTCAGGATAGATGCTACCCCGTTAAAACAACCCAACCTTCATGCATTAGAATACTTGCACCTAATGGGAATAATTTTGAGCTTAAAGCCTATTACATTAGCATGTTGCCCAAATTTAGTGGAGAAGGGGATGCCTATCTTTTGTTAGGTAGTTTGAGAAAGTATGTGCATTGATTAAATTACAATAGTTATCTGATGATGCAAATAAATTGGGATTCTTATCATTTGCACTTAAGGATGGGGTAAAGAAGTAGTTATATAGTCTCTCCATTGATTTAATAAGCACATGGAATGATTTTGTGAAAGTTTTCTTGAAAAAATATTTCCACATCATAAGATCCAACAGCTTAGGAAAGAAATTAATGGATTCAAGCAAGTAGATTTTGAACCATTTTGGAAATACCTAGAGAGGTTTAATAATCTTTTAGCTCAATTTCTACACCATGGAGTTGAAAAGTAGAGTTTGTGCCTAATTGTTTATGAAGGGATAAATTATTCTTCTAGGACATTGTTGAACTCTACATGTCAAAGGAATTTCATGGGAAAAAGTGAAGAAAAGGGTTGGACATTTTTAGAAGAGATAGTTGAGAAAACAGTTCAATGGGAAACTACTAGTGATATTACTACACCTTCTAGAAGCAAGCATGTAATAGAATCATCTGTCGCTGATCAAGTAAAAATAGCTGTCTTGGTACGTAGAATTGTATCCCTTGAGCTTCAAAATAGTGCCCTTGTGAGTCAAGTTTCTCAATCTAACCTTATTTGCACTAGATGCCAAGCATCTAATCATCTTGTTAAAGAATGTCCATTCATGAACCCAACAACTAATGAACTTGAGCATGACAATGTGGCATTTCAAAAGAAAAGTCATGATCCATATGCCCCCACCTACTATCCTGGATGGAGGAACCATCCCAATTTTTAAGCCCCCACCTACCAAGGATCATATCAAATTAGGCCCAATCCGAATCAAGCAGGTCATAGTCAGCCTAGACCTTATTATAGTCAAGGGCCACAAACCAATCCACCTTTTCAACCACCAAGCTTTGAAGATAAAACGATCAATTCTTTAAAAAATTGTTTAGTGACATTTGTTAAGGCCATTTATAGTTTCATGAGTTCCATGAGTCAATCTCTCATAGCCAATACCCAGTCCATAACTCATCTAAAGATGCAGATGGGTCAGCTAGCAACCATTATAGGAGAGAGGGAAAAAGGAAAGTTTCTAAGCCAACCTGAGGTAAATCCAAAGGGTCAAAATCTAAATCTATCCCAATAGGCCCATCAGATTAATATGCTTAATGATCTCCAGACAGATACAGTAAACTTAGTCATCTCTTTGAGATCTAGAAAATATGTTAACAATCATGTTATCATGCCTAATTTGACTTAGAAGAATCCATCATCTAACTCAAGCTCTGATGATCAATCCATCCCAAGTTAGTTTGAAGAGCCCTTAGTTTCTAAGTCGAGTCAACCCATTCCACCAAAAGCAGCATTTCCAAATAGACTCAGGTCTAAGAAAATGACTAACATGGATAAGGTTAAATAAATCATTGAGCAAGTTAAAGTCAACATTCCACTTCTGGATATGATCTAATAGGTGCCCACCTATGCAAAATATCTAAAAGACCTATGTAGTCAGAAGAAAACAACCCAAATGCCAAAGAAATCATCTCTCACCAGAAGCATATCTAATATCAGCTCCATCTTGACTTGCCCAATGCCAACAAAGCAAAAGGACCCAGGTTGTCTTACTATTTCTTGTGTTATTTGAAATTCTATTAATGATAATGCACTCCTTGACCTAGGTGCAAATATCAACCTAATCCCTTACATTATCTACAAGAAATTAGGATTAGGAGAACTCAAGCCTAATTCTGTTACAATACAATTAGTAGATAGGTTCATAAAAAAGCCTATAAGGATGGTAGAAGATGTTTTCGTGAAGATTGGGAGATCATATATCCTGTGGATTTCATTGTTCTAGAAACTTAACCTATCTCAAACTCTAAGGGTTAAATACCTATCATTTTGGCTTGACCATTTCTAGCAACATCAAATACCCTGATCAATTGTCGGAATGTTATGTTGAAGCTCACATTTGGGAATATGATGACAGAACTTAATGTTTTTAGGCTAGATAATCAATCCATACTCTCCCTCGAAAATCCCAACATTTTGCATATAGGGCTTTGTAACACCCCCACCTTGGAGGCGCTACCTAATCACAGTATCAACTATTCAATTGCAATGATAATAACAATACTTAAAAATAATTGGAACACTACCTACGACTAACTACAAGATCTGTGTATGGCTAGTGGCTCCAAATCATGCGCACCAGAAATGGACCACACTCCAAATATGCACCTAAAACCAAAAATAGCAAAAACACGTGTGAGTAACCTCAAGTCACCTAGTACTCGTCCAACCACAAAAAAATCATGAGAAAACAACAAGAAACTCAAAACCTTGATTATTACAAAACATTGCGTGAAACCTCGATAAAGCCACAAAGTCAGTTTACAAATCCTTAGAATCCTCTATCATGGGTCAGAAATCATCAGTAAACCATTTATTTTTCCAAAACCATGCCATTTCTAAACCATTTTCCTTTCTCAAATCTCACGCATTTTTAAATCATTTCATGCATTCCGAGAAACCACATTCTCGACTAGATCCAGTCCAAAACTACAAGGCCACACATGACTCAAAACACAAACACACATTGGCTGGCAACTAGTTCAAATCACGAGTCTCAACTTGGCTAGAATCTGGTTAAAACTACAAGCCAAAACACAATCTGATTCTAGCTCAAAACCACACACGTATCTCAATCACAATTTAATAGTGTCGCCTTGATCAGAGGCAACCAGGACACAAGTAGTAGGCATGGCATTAACCCCACTCTCCTGCACTACACGATGGAAGTCTCGTGTGGGCAGACTACCATCTCAGCCAACAGGCCTTAACATCAATTTATTTCTCACTAGCATGGAGATGTGTCTTTTTAGACATCCCATTAGTGTCCGGACACCCAGGTTTCACATTCGTAGGCCCAACCAACATCATCATAAAGTGGGGTAACCTGGTCTCTTTCAACTACCCTAAACCTCAGCAACCATGTTTTTGGACTAACAACCAGTCTTGTCGAGGTCTCATGCCCCTACCAGTTGCCGTCCTACCATTACATGGATCTGGAACAAACAACGAAAATCTCTTTTCAAAACATGTGGGTTTTCTTCAAAAACCATTTCCAAAACTCTTCCATTACAGGAAATACTGTCCACAATACATCATTCCATTCTCATGGATTTTCATCAAAACACAACATGCCAAAACATTACGTAAAAACCATTCACATTTAACTTTAACGAACACTTTACTCATATGGTTCAGGGGCCTGATTCGGCATACCAAAATCCATCGATATGCCGAAATCCCCTAAAATATGCTATGAACACAGGGGCTTGTTTCAGTATGCCAAAGGGTTCCGGAGTATCGAAATTCCTTGATTCAGCATAACAAAACATTTTGGCATGCCAAACCAGATGAAATATGAACATCTCCATTTGCCCTAGCCCTCTTGTTCGCTGGAATGGGAGCCATCAATGGATCCATCTCCGGTGAACCATAAACCACACAAAAAGCACCAAATGTAGTGCTCTAAGCTAGCTACCATTTGGGATAAATTTCAACAAAAATCATAAAACATGGTTCATGCAATAAAATCAAAAAGGCGAGGAGCTCATTTAACAACGCAGTAGCACATATATGAAAAATCTACAAAAATTCACCATAAATCACATAAAATTGCAAGATCCACCCATACACATGCAATCCAACCCATGCACACCATCGCCATCATTTTTCCATGATTTTTCCACATTTATCATGATTCTATGCCATTTACTCAAAAACCAAGAACAAGGGAGAGGGACGAAACGTGTGTCCAATCGCAACCTCCAATGACCCATGCACGACCTTGGCGAGTTCCTCCCCCTTCTCGATGATCTCTGGGCCTCCTTGATCACCGGTGAGCTCGACGGCACAACCTCTTTCCCTTCTGGCCCTCGGCCCTCTTTGGTTCTATCCTCTCACTCTCTCAGCCCTCTAGCACTCTTCTTTGGCCTTTGCTCCCCAACGCCATTTGCTCATCCTGGTTATCACCACCTCCCTTTCCACCAGCCACCTCCATTATCAGAGCTCCCTCTGGTCCCCCACTTTGCAAGGCATTCATCGGAAGAAAGAGGTTGGCAGGCTACATGCATAGAGGCATGGTGCGGGCTGGTCTGTACGATGAAAGAAAAAAAGAGAAGGAACTATGTGTGCTTTGACCAAGCCCATCCTAGGTCCCCCACACTCATCTAGACCACAAAAAGCTAGAATGCCAGACAACCAGGGACCAAAGGTAACTGTAGACATCCCGATTTTGAGGTAACCCGGAGATGAGTATCCTCATGTTGCTGTGGATGTGATCAGCCCTTAAACCAAGCACCAAACCTATTAGCAAGCCGGAGTCCAGAGAATTCTGTGAGCTGAGTTGGCGCACCAACCAGGCGCACCTTGTAGGCGCACCTTGTAGGCGCACCTTCCAGGCGCACTTCACTGGCTCACCAAGTAGGCGTGCATCACTGGCTCACCAAGCAGGCGCCCAGCCGTTTCCAGGCTGCGGCTGCAGACCTTCCATCTTCCGGGCTGTTACCCTTGCAAACGAATGTGCCAACGAATATTCAAGGCTTTTCGTTTGCAAGTCCCTTTGTTTCTCATGAGTTACCTATCCTTGGATCCCTATAAAAGGACC
>JAMKQA010043310.1:0-17095 GCA_024699735.1 Posidonia australis | reverse complement strand
CATAAGTAGAAAAGCTTGATTAAATTTGTTAAATAGTATCCATTGTATGCAATTTCTATTAAACTACAAAAAGTAGTCGAAGTAATTCTAAAATTGATAATTCTCTATTCACCCCCCCTCTAGAGGAGCCATTCGATCCAACAAATTGTTCCTGGAAGAATACCCCAAGGGCAAAGGAAAAATGCTTGTTTCTCAACCCTCAGGTTCCAAGGCAACAAGTGCTGGAAGTTCTTGGAGCTCCGGAAAGAAAAGGAAGGAGCGCACCGACTCCGAGGGGCACAGTGTTATTGGTGGTGCTGGTTACAGTCAGGCAGGATCAAATGGTTGCCTGGATAAGAGGACTGGCTACAGTTGTGGTCAGCCGAGACATAAGGCAGCGCAGTGTACTCACCCGTAGCTGAACATGGACAACATAAAGTGTTACAACTGCGGGAAGACCGGACACTTCCAGAAGAATTGCCCTAATTTCCCAAAGCCAGCTAGAGATGTACCTCGCCAACCAACTAAGAGGAGAGTGTTTGCCATCTTTGCTCCAAATGTTGGTTCCTCAGGAGATGTCGTAGAGGGTAAAGAGCAGTGATGTTATTGTAATAAGAAGCTTTAATATGATATTGTAACCAGAACTATTTCAATAGTAATGACTATGGTTATGACGTATGTTGTTAGGTTCTTCCTTTGTGGCTGATCGTATGGCTCAAGTTTTATTCGACTCAGGGAGTTCATTCTCCTTCATCTTTGAGTCTTTTACGGTCGTGATTGGAGAAAGGCCAGCTAAGTTGGCCTTCTAGCTTGATGTAGTAACCCCTTTGGGAGAGTACAGCTTAACATGGAGGTACCTGCAATCAGTGGATATCCAGCTAGGAGACAAAGACTTCAAGGCTAGTCTGATTGTGATGGAGATGTAGGAATATGATGTCATATTGGGAATGGACTGGTTAGCACAACACTCAGCAGTGATAGACTATGCGAAGAAGAGAATTTTGGTAGAATGTCTGGGACAAGGATGGTTTATGGTGCAAGGAACCAGACCAGGTGAGCCAAGAAAGGTGATATAATCACTCAAGGCCTATCGCCAACTAGCAAAGGGCAATGTAGGCTACCTTGTCTGCGTAACAGCCTCCTCGTCACCGGTGTTAGAGGTATAGGATATACTTGTCCTGTAAGAGTACCTTGAGGTCTTTCCCGAGGAATTACTCGGAATGCCGCCATAGTGGAAAGTGGAGTTCTTAATTGATCTCATGCTAAGGTCAAGTCCTATCTTGAAGACCCCATATCGAATGGCACCTACTAAGTTGAGAGAGCTTCAAAATCAGTTGCAAGAGCTACTGGATGAGGGATTCATTCATCCAAGTGTATCACCTTGGGGAGCGCTAGTGCTATTTGTCAAGAAGAAGAATGGTTTACTCCAGTTATGCATTGATTATCGGATGCTAAATCAGATCACCGTGAAGAACAAGTATCCGCTACCTAGGATTAATGATCTGTTTGACCATCTCCAAGGGGCCTCTGTATTCTCGAAGATAGACTTGAAATTAAGGTATTACCAGCTTCGGATCTGGGAATCTGATGTGCAGAAGATAGCCTTTCGGACTCGGTATGCCCATTATGATTTCCTGGTCATGCCATTCAGGTTGACGAATGCACCGACTGCTTTCATGGATCGGACGAACAGGGTTTTCAGGAACTACTTGAACCAGTTCATCGTAGTGTTCGTAGATGACGAGCTAGTATACTTTCTTGATGTGTAGACCCACCATTTGCACTTGAGGAAGGTGCTGGAGACAATGAGGCAACACCAGCTCTATACCAAATTCTCTATTTGCGAGTTCTGGTTGGAAGAAGTGGCTTTCCTCGGTCACATCATCTCTAGAGCAGGCATCAAGATGGATCTAGCCAAGGTGGAAGTTGTTAATAGTTGGGCCAAACCTAAGAACGTCACTGAGGTTAGAAGTTTTTTGGGTTTGGCTGGGTATTATCAGAGATTCTTCTAGGATTTCTCCAAGATAACTACACCCTTGACCAGGTTGACTCAGAAGGAAGTTCCCTTTGTGTGGGACTAACTGTGTGAGGAGAGTTTCCTTGAATTGAAAGCCCGACTAGTCTCCTCTCCAATATTGACTTTACCTTTTGGGAATGGTGGTTTTATAGGTTATAGTGATGCAGCATGGGTGGATGGTGGTCATTGATTATGACTTCAGCTTGTCATATCACCTAGGGAAGGCGAAAGTGGTCATTGATGCTCTGAACAAATGCACTCATGTCATGGCCAGCTTAATGATCAAGGAGTGGCATCTATTGGAAGGATTGGTCCAGTGCAAACCACAGAGACAATCTCAAGGACCTGTCAGAACCTGGATGGCTAATCTATTTGTTCGCCCAAGGTTGTTGGAGGTAGTTGTGACAGCTCAACAGTTGGACCCGTTTGTGAGGGATATTTGGCAGAAATTAGAGGTAGGAGAAGTACCTCATTTCTCAGTCAATATAAATGGTGGGCTAAGGTATGATCAGCAAATGTACATTCCTCAAGTGGAGGAAGTGAAACAAAGACTGCTTGATGAGGCCCACCGATTTAGATATACCAGTCCTCCAAGAAGCACCAAAATGTACAAGGACTTGAAAAGAAATTTCTAGTGGCATGGTATGAAAAGAGAAATTGCTGAGCACGTGGTGAAGTGTGCGACCTAGTAGATAGTGAAGATCCTGCACTAAAAGCCCAAAGGAACTCTACAACCTCTGGACATTCCAGTCTTGAAATGGGAGCAGGAATCAATGGATTTCGTGACGGGATTACCTAGGACTAGGAGAAAGAATGATACAATATGGGTAATCGTTGACCGATTCACCAAATCAGTACACTTCTTACCCATGAGAGAAAATCTTCCTTTGGCACAATTAGCAAAACTATATGTGTCTGAGATAGTGCAGTTGCACGGAGTCCCAGTCTTGATTGCATCTAATAGAGACACCTAGTTCACTTCAAGATTCTAGGGGGCATTACATGAAGCGTTTGGCACAGTGTTAAATTTCATCACCGCCTTTCACCCACAGACTGATGGTCAAACCAAGAAGACAATTTAGACACTAGAAGACATGCTGAGGGCCTGTGTCATGGACTTTGGGGGAAGCTGGGAAGATCATCTGCCATTAATCGTGTTCGCCTACAACAACAGCTATCATTCTAGCATAGGGATGGCTCCCTATGTAGCCTTGTACGGAATACCATGTAGGACTCCCACCTGTTGAAGCGAGGTAGGCGAATGTCAACTCGTGGGGCCAAAGATCGTGCAACAATATGAAGAAAAGGTGGACGTGATCAGGAAGAGACTAGCAGCTGCACAAAGCCGTTAGAAGAGCTATCTAGACAGAAGGCACCGACCATTGGAATTCGAAGTAAGAGACTTCGTTTTCCTAAAGCTATCACTGACCAAAAAAGTGGCAAGATTTGGGTGCCGACACAAACTGAGTCCATGCTACATCAGACCTTATTAGATCTCCAAGAGGGTCGGTATGGTGGCATACAAGTTGGACATGCCTTCAGAACTCTCAGGTGTCTACAGCGTCTTCCACGTGTCGATGTTGAGGAAATGTTTGGTAGACGTGTCCTAAATCAGACCCCTACAACCAGAGGAGCTACAAGGAGACCTGTCACTAGTTGAGGATGTTGTTCAAATACTGGATAAGAAAGAGCAGGTTCTCAGGAACAAGGTCATTCCTCTGGTATTGGTGCAGTGGCAACACTATGGTACCGGAGAAGCTACTTGGGAGTGTGAAGAGGATGTACGGATGTATTACCCCTATTTGTTTGATTAGCATAGAATTTCATTGATAAAATTCTTTTAAGGGGGTAGGATGTAACATCCTGGAATTCAGAAATGATGTAATTAAGAGGTACCATGTAATTCTGGGATTTATTATTAATAGATGATCATGTTGGGTGTGACAACCTTATGTTTGTGATGTGTTTGTCCTTTGGGGTTGGCTGGTGGTTTGGTTAACTCAATTTAGGGTAGTCTAGGCATATGTCTTTGGCGCATATGTCTTTGGCACATATGATTGGCGCAAAATCCTGGTGCACCCTTGAGGTACACCAAACTGGCACATGTTGGTGGCGTAGTATGCATAGTGAATGTCGCCAAAGCCCATGTTGGCCATACCCTACTCTTCTTCTCCCTAGCAGCGGCACTGCATCCCTATTCCCAGCATCCTCTAATCTTCGCCATGCGCTTGTGCCGACGGAATCTCCTAGCTACGTCCCGCCATGCTCTACTCAGTCAACCGTGGACCGTGTCGCCAACAAAGACAACGACGATCGAGGGCCTATAAAGGGAGAAGGTGAGGCGAGGGGGAGGCATGGAGTTGGGAGGCCAGTAAGAGAGAGAGAGAGAGCTCGTAGGCTTGAGGAGGGGAAAAAGTAGGAGATACTCGACCAACTCTGATTACGCATCCTCCTTCCTTTTTCTTTCAAAAATTCAGCTTAAATCATGATAAAATGGTAGATTAGCATGTAATTAGTGGATTATAATGTTTATGTGATTTTATTAGGATTTATCAAAGATTTTTGATGATTTTAAGTAGGTTTTGCTACAATGCATTTTTACCAACCTCTTCAGCTTTGTGAATTTATATCTTGAGATTTACAAATTGGATCTTTATGAAATTTGTCCCGAATGGTAGAAGATTTAGGGCTTTGTGTTTCATTGTATTTTTCATAATTTTTTGTAGGCCAGAAGGGTGTCCTCCCAAAGCTCCCACTTTCTGTGATTTCCAGCAGCAGCTTACTGAGCTACTGCTCTGGATTTTCTACTTGGGGTGCACCATGATGGTGCACCTTGGTGACTCACCTAGGTGAAGTCAGTTTTGGTTTGTACGTTTTTATTTATGGCAATGATTTCTGTAATGAAATGGTTTTCAAAGCATGTTTTGAAAAGGAAATGCATGTTTTCAAAAGTTTTCTGTGGTTTTGGGTTGGATCTGCGTGGCGATAGGGGCGTAGCTGATGGGGGTATGAGATCTCTATGAATTCGGTATGTTCCCTACAACATGGTTGCTGGCGATGGGCATGGGTGAAAAGGACCGTGGCTCTTTGAAGTACTGTAGGGACCAGGTGGAAGAGACTAGTCCATCCTCTTTACCCAGTGCTGGCTAGGCTTTGGGTTGTGAGTACTGTGAAGCTTGTGTGGCCGAGGCCGGTGGACTCCTACATGGGGTGGTTCATCGTAGCAGTGCAATATGATTGGGGTTGGTGCCTCACCAATAGCTTATGGCTAGGTCAGTCACCTGTTGCCAAGGTGACACATCGAGGTGTTACATTAATGGGCCCTAGTGAGAGTTTAGGGGAGATTGCCCATGAGTATTTGGTACTTGTCGGCCAAAGGGGTTATATTGAGCCATGTACCGATGGGCTTGACTTGTGGCTCCCTCGGGGGTTTGATGTAAGTCATTCATTAATGAGGGGTTGCTTGACAAAGAATAATTTAACCCATATTGACCCCCAATGTTGTTGTCATGAGTTATAGATGTTGAGCTGGTTGACATTCTGGATGTGGCTAATATGTCGATAGGGTCCACATACATATGGTGCATTTTTGACGACATAGTTCAACCTTCTTCGTGGGTTCTTCATCTCAGACTATTACAAATACTAAAGAAGAATTATATACTCTTTATTACTCTACTCTGGTCCTATTACAAGTATCAAAAATGAAAATTACAACTCTAATGCAATGGACTACAAAGGAAAAATGATTACAACTTTGTTTAATAAAGTAAATAATGACCCAAGGTTACTACCTCAATGTTCTTGTGACCTATAGATGCAATCACATACAAACCACCCTGCAAACAAGGCACCCAGAACATAGTCTACCTAACGTCACCTATGGGGGCAGCGCCAAGACTCGTCGCTGGTTATGTCAGCGACGAACATCGACCGCAGTCAAAGAGGCAGCTAGTGTGCTTGTCCTTCAAAAAGTTGACATCTGTGTTCGATAAATCACGTGCCAAACAAATTGATTAACTAAATAGGGTTTTAGACAAAACGTGGATTTTACTTTTTAAAATAGTTAATTAATTGATTAATTAATCCTGTGTTCCCTCAACTTATTGGATTCCTTGGGCAAGGGGGTAAGGCTTTCTTCAAGGATTCTAGGGTTACATAGTGGGATTTTGACTATTCAAGTACCACTCTTGGACCTTTGGCAAGTCCCTCAAGAGGGCCTAGGCTGCAGATTTGTCTCTCTAAAGAGGGGAACATAACCAAGGATTCTATCCTTAAGGTCGCTTCCTAGCAAGCCATAAAGCAGTAAATAAACAAAAAGCAATAAAGTGTCAAGTATCTACCAAGGTATATTACTAACTTAGGGAGAGAGATGGAGTCAGAAATATGCCACTCGGACACCTTAAGTTCTCAATCTAGTGATCGCAATCAAGCACAGAGCATGGGAGAGTGACATGCACTAGCCTGGTTTGCTCGACTTAGTTGTTCTAACTGGAAAGAGGCTCCTCAAGGAACTTTAACTTTATTATAAAACACTTAGTTTCCACCCAATTGGTGGACAAAAAATAATCCTAAAAGTTGTTAAAAAAAATAAAAAAAGCTAGTCGACAGGATGTATGTTTTTTTTTTAGACTACTATAGATCTCACAGCATAAACAAGTTAAAAACAAACGATCTACAGTAAAAAAAAGGATTGATCTACTCAAGTTGCCCCTATAACAAGCGTTGATGATAACAAGCATCGATATGCCATGCCACCTTTGGCGCGACAAGACTCAACACCACTGATACAGGTGACCGAACTTACAGACTTCTTATTGTTTAGAAAAAACCCAAATAAAAGGTCTAGATGTCGTGAAATCCTACATGCATGACTTCTAGACTTGAAAATTGCACTTAGATCATGAAATAAATGAAAAAAAAAAAGGGAAGGAAAACTTACATCGCATGTGGGTTGGCTTAAATCAGTCTCAATGTAATTGCCAAATCTACGGATGGGAATTTGGGGGTTGATGTAAACTATCGATGCTTCCATATACATCGATGACAATTATTCTGATCACCACTTGTCGATTCATCTCTGCTGCTTGACAAGGCACATTTGAGAGATGGGTTTGTCATTGTGAATTCTCAGTTCACTGGGTCAACTGCAGGATGTTACTCAATGGCTTTGTAACACCGAGCTACTCAGGGTGCCACAAATGCAATACTAAGCTAAGTCTGAGTCTGCTAAACTAAATATAAAATTTAGTAAATACTAACAACTACCTAGACCTATGTGTAGCTAGTGGCTCACAAAAGCTCAATGCACAGGAAACTGGCTACACTCCAACTATGCACTTGAAAAATAAACAATTAAAATGCATGAGAGATTTCTAAGTCACCCAGTACGTGCCTCAACAAAAACAGTGAAAAACCAATTACAATCCCTAATCTAGTTCTTAAGACAACTTTGTTTATTTATTCTGAAAAGTTTATCAGAAAACCTCAATGCTGGTTATTACAAAACCAAGGTTCTGGTTAAAATTCTAGAAAATCCATTTTTGAGAAATCTTATCAAAACAAGCTCTTTCAAAACTTTTCTTTCTCATAATTTTCTAAAAACCATGCTCTATTCTATGTTTCTGGAAAACTGCTTTGATAATAGGTTCCAGCCTAAATCTCAAATTTTAAATCTTTACTAAACATAAAAGCCTGGCTAGAACTAGTCATAAAACACAGATCTCCTCTTGGCTAGAATCTGGCTAAAACTAAAAAGCCAAAACCAAGCTCAATTCCGGCCTCAAACTGAATCTGAATATGAAATCTGAAAATCTCTTTTCTGGTGTCATTTTGATCAGGAGTTACCAGGCCACAAATGGAGAAAGAGGCACCAACCTCAATCTCCTACACTACCATGATGAAAGTCCCTGTGCAGGGTATACCATTGTCCTGACCAATGCTCACTATTTCTTTTCTCTTTTTTATTCTCATTGCAAGGGGATACGTCTCCTCATGACGTCCCTCTAATCTGTTTTGGTGTTGCAAGCCTCAGTGACTTTGCCCGGCCCAACACGAGATCTCGAGTTATTCTACCCAGCCTAATGCGAGGTCTCGAGCTACCTCACCTAGCCTACCTAACACCACTATCCTGATTGAGCACATAGCCTTGCCAGTACTAGCTATTTGGCTCCCAATTTCTTTCACCTAGGGTCAATTCAAAACTCCAAAATCTCTTTTCTAAAACATGCTTTTCTTTCCTTAAAACTCTTTTCTTAAACTCTTCTATTATAGAAATCTTTCTGTAAAATATTCTTTTATTCTGAAATATCTTTTCTATAAATTCCTGAAAAATTCTCACTAACAATATGCCAAAAAAAACACATAATTAGGCATTCAAGAAACTTCATGAAAAAATCTCAAAGATTAACTAAGGGGTCAGATTCAACAAATCAAAATATTTCGGTATACCACAATACCCCAAAACCACTACAGTCTCGGGCTCTGATTTGGCAGACCGAACTTTGTTTGGTATGCCAAAAAACTTAGATTCGGCATACTAGACGATTTCCGTATGCTGATATGGCCGATACTGATAAATTTGTCATGGATTTGGCAGACCGAACTTCATTTGGCATGTCGAAATCCTCTGGTTTGGCATATCAAACTCATTCGGTATGCCAAATTAGTCAATTCTCAAAGAAACGACTGACTACCCTAATCAAAACTCACTGGATTTGGGGCCTCTAGTGGACCCCTCTCCGACACGCTACAAATCTTGCATAAAACATAAATACTAGCATGCCAAGTCTACTTCCATTTGGGACAAGTTTCATCAAAATCTATTGCATAAATCTCAAGATACAAAAATCACAAGGCACGAAACCCATTTCTCGTTACTATAGCATAAACCTCAAAAATTCTACTTAAATACTCAAAAAATTGTGGAGAAACCATACAATTAACTTTCATCCATGATTTAACTCTAATCTACTCATTTACATGCAATTCATTCATAATAATGGCATCATTAAATATTTAAGGCTTATTAAGAGCAATGGTGGAAGAACAATGATGTGTACACTTTTGGGTTTCCCAGTGACCTCCCTTCCTTTTTGGCAAGCTTCCTCCCTCCTTCGGCATGACCAGCAGCTCGCGACCCTTCCTCAGGCTCAAGATCCCATTTCACCCTTTCTGGTGCCCACTCTTTCTCACCCGAGTTCTCTTTCTTCTTCCTCCCCTTCACCACCCTTCCATGGCTCTCGGATGGCCAGCCCTTCAACCATCTTTATCTCCTCCTCTACTCGTTGTCTTCCTCTGCAAGTCGCTGCCTTCCGTCACTTGAAATCTCAGGCAATGTCGTAGGGTATGGGGTAGGATGTAGGGTAGCAGACGAGGCATGGCTCGGGGTGTAGCGAAATGGTCATGGCAGGGCATAGCAGAAGAGGAGAAAAAGGAAATAAAATATAGTTTTCACAATGCATCATTTGATTGGAATTCTTCTGGGTCCCACTCCTACACACGTGGAACAAAATTCCAAAACACAACACAATAGTGCAAGAAGTAGAGTTAATTATCACAAAATAGAGGGGGTACACACAAATTTCTTCATTAATATACTAATTATCCAGATTACACACAAATAATTCACAATAATTACATTTATTTGGATAATCTAGGCACAGATATTACAGGCTTCCTCGTGCTATGTAACATACTTCTTCCCTTCAAAACAAACAATCAAAAAGGATCTAGATTAGCCTAAGTGTAGTAAACAAAGTCAGAAAGATAATAGAATAACATGACTAAATAAAACTAATACTAACCGGAGGGTTGTCCCTGCATGCATATGCTGTGGGTTTATTTAAAATGCAATGTTATTTAGAAAAAATAAATATTGTTTGAAAGCATTACTCCCTTCACCCTTGTGCTCTTGGCATGGAGTGGAGGAAGTGAAGGCACAAAGGGAGCTCCAAAGGTGCACTTTGGCTTTGGAAGGGATGGATATTTGTGGACCTAGGCTTTTCATCTAGAATTTAGACAAGGTGGAGGGGCTATAGCTCTCTCTCTATGGTCTCTCTCCTTTCTCTCTTCTCTAGGGTTTTTCACTAGTCTTAGAGTTTTTGAATTGCCTCCTCCCAAACTCTTGACTTAGGGGTCTTTTTGTAGAGTTTAGGGCACCAGATCTCGTCGAGGACGAGTAAGGGATCAAGGGCTAGGAATAAATCCTCTTAAAATGGAACAAATATCATATTTTTTGTCATCACCCATGTGATCCGCAACAGAATCATTGCATCGTCGCTAGGACAGGCGACGAGGTTGAAGATTCCATATTAGCATGATGTGGTAAATCAATACCTAAAAGGCAATGATATTTTTCATGTCAACTAGTTGTCGATTGCATAGGTGTCAAACAACTAAAAAGGTAAATTTTCAAAAATTAAGATCCCAAAGTATCCTCATAGGAATCAAATAGCAAATAACAACCAAAACCATCCTTAAAATTGTCTTTGTAATGGTAAGAAATTTAAAATAAATTTTCATATTAAAATCAAATTAAATGTTAAGTAAATCAAATTTTAAATTTTAAATCTTCAATAATTACAAAAATATCAATTAAAATCAAGGATATATCTGATTTAATTTAGATTTGCAATCATCTAGATATTTTGGATTTTATCTTTATTTTTAAACATTATCTTGAATTAAATTAGTTATAACAATAAAAAAATGTGATAATTATCATAAAAACTTATTTTTAATAAAAATAAAGATAAATGATCTTAATTTTAATGTCATCCATATTTCTAGAATTTTCTTGAATTAATTAACATTTATAAAGATTTATATGATATGCATACAAATTTAAGTGCTAGAAAATTATAGAAATTATAATAATTATGGAAACATACATGATAATATTTTATAAATATCTCATATTTCATATTAAAGCCTGAGATGACAAAATATGTCGAAAGAGAATGCCAGGATAATTGCCGCCTATGTTAATGGTGCCAAGTGTTAACTCGTCGCTAGAAAGAGAGGTGACGAGATTCATAGCCTTCTAAAGTGGCGACTAGTCCTTTTATAGTTTATCCTTTGTCGTTTAGTTTAATCCATAGAGATATATTAAAAGCCTTGAAATACTTCAGTGATTCCATAAAGTCATAAAAACATCTCCTTTAAGATTAAAATACTCAAATCTCTACCAATTTGAGCAAGGTGGAAGCGCTAGCTTTGCCACAACTAATAGCTCACACTGAAAATGTTCAAGGGGCTTGAACCTACCACTAGTTTGAGTGTGTTAGTGTGACCATGGGGAAGAAACCGATAGGGCCACAGTGACAGCGGTGAATTTGAGGAAAGGGACACTCTACACGAAAACACCGGAAAACACATGGAAACAAAACAAGTGGATAAGGGGAGTCGCCATCTAGTCTATTTAATGGAAAGACTAGGAAAATCATAAAAATACAATGCAATGCAAAACAAACCAACAAAAGAAATGACTCCAATGCCAATGGATAACACAAAGGTCACTGCAAGTAAAAAAACGGGTAAGGACTCCTGTTACGCAAGGGAAGGTGTTAGGCAGTCCCGTATGCCCAATGAATCGGTCTTTCTGTGATTTTCCGGTCGTATGTGTGGCAGAAGCAAATGTATGCTTGCTTGTGTCTAAGATAAGTGAGTGCTTCATGCAATGCAAAAACAAACGAAGCATAAGAGGTGGAAAGCCATGCAATCTAATGCTCAACCACACTGTACGATCTCTAAATCGACGATCCGCAAGTGCTCGATACAGTAAACATCCTTGCTCTAGAGATGAATGTGAGAAATCAAAAGAAAAACAATGATGGAAAACAATGCATGCTATATCCAAGACATTATGTTAGCATGAACGCTATTTACTGTATGCCCTCAGATGATATATAAGAAACCATGCATGAAGGTCATTAATGTATGCCTGAGTGGGCATGATGTTAATGCTATGCGGATGCGGACAAAACAAGGAAAATGCCGATCAAATCTTATTAAATCAAGTCAAACATGAACTTTGTTGAATATATGGAGAGATATGCACAAACAAATAATATGCAAGGCCATGCAGAGGCTTATGCAAAATGTCAACATGCTCAAAACACACATCATTCAAAAAACAAGTCAAACAGGGCCGTTCTTCTGACGTTGCTCCCTATGTGGAGTCACGTCGCCACTTAGTCTGGCGACATGTGCCTCAGATTGATCTAGCGGCCCAGATTTGTCTTAGACAAATCAAACGCCAAACAAACCTACAAGTTTCAAAGAAAGCGTCGATTTTAATAAATTCAGATATTTACTTAATGACTTGATTAACCTGTGTTCGCTCAACCATAGAGGTTCCTATGGCAAGGGCGAAGTTGATTTCATGGGTTCTAGGTTCACTCAAAAGAATTTGGGCACTTTGGTACCACTCTTTGACCTTCATTAGGAACCATCAAGAGAGCCTCTACTATGGATTTATCTCTCTAAAGAGGAACCTGCAATCCAGGATTCTGTCCTTAAGGGTCAGTCCTAGCAAACCATAAAGCAGTAAAGAAACACAAGATATCAAGTTTCTACTAGGATTTGTTACATACTTAGGGAGAAAGGTGAAGTCTGAAACAAGCCTCTAGGACACCATAGATTCCATAACCTGATAATCACAACTAGGACAGAGTATGGGTAGGCGACTTGCACAGGTTCGGGTTTCTCTACTCAGTTGGTCAAACTAGATAGAGAACTCTAAGGAACTATGACCTTGCTGTCAAGCAAATAGTTTCCACTTTATCAATGGATAGAAAAAAAACCCTAGAAACCGGTAAAAAGCCAGAATAACAGTGGACAAGAATGTTATCAATTTTATTTATTCATATCACTACTGCAAGCAATAAAAATCAACACAAACAATAAAAAACAATGCCTATAGGATAAATGGTATTGAAAATAATTTGTCGCATGTGTGATAAGTGTCTGATCTCGTCGCCTTTTGGTTTGGGGATGAGACCAGTTGCCCCTCACTATGGCGACAAAGTGTGGTCTTCCTCCTCTCATATGCAGGGCTGCCCTAGGGTTGTAGGTCATGTCTCTCTTCTTTTTTTCTCTCTTGTATGGGTCTAGGGTTCTAGTGGGGATGGTGGAAGGTTAACTACAAGGGTTGCCTCTCTCTCTCTCTCTCTCTCTCTCTCACATTCATATAGAGACTAGGGTATTGGAGGGCTGTAGAAGAGGAGGATGGGTTCATGGGTTGTTTCTCTCTCGCCCTCGCTCTCGTGCATGGGGACTACTAGACTGGCTCTCTCTCTCTCTCTTTCTCTCTCTCTCATGGGGACTACCAGAATGCCTCTCTCCCTCTCACTCTCGTGCATGGGTGCTAGGCTTGGAGACGTGGTAATAGGGGATGGCCGTGGGGGAGTGGCTGGGGTTGGGTTCATGAGTTGGTGGACGAGGAAGACGAGTGATGTGGCGGGAGGTCGTGATGTGGTGTGGGGAGAAGGTGGGTTGCTGTTTGGGTTACGGCGTGGGGCAACCATCCTTGGCTTTGGAGGGGGACCTGTACTATAATGGTGGAAGACGTGGAGGCTGGCCTCCGCCAGGAAGGAGAGAGGAGAGGACTGAGGACGTGGGCTCTTGTGGTGAAGAGGATGTGGGGGGTGGTTCTTGGTTGTGGTGGTTATCGTGAGGTTAGGTTTGGATGAATGGAAGATGAGAGGGGTGGCTGGAGATGTAGAGGCCGCACGCGAAGGAGGAAAAACCAATGTAAAATTTGATGAAAGAAAACATAGAAACGCACTAGAAGCACAGTATATAAAGAGAAAGCTCAGACATGACATGGTTCAAGTGCTTACCTGTGTGGTCAATTGGTAGCTTCCCCTCCCAGTTGCACGAGCAGCAAATGTTCGGCCCAGCCTGGTTAGCTACGTTTGGGTTGCTCTGGTGGCATCAGAGGGCTATAAGAAGGCCTGGTGGTGTTGGGTTCTTTTCTGGGAGAGGAGGATGGTTGCTATTTGGAGAGGAGGTGGACATGGCTATTTGGGTTCTTGGGGAAGGAGGCTAGCTGAGGCTTCTCTCTCTTTTTCTCTCTCTCTCTCTCGTTAGAAAACTTGGCTAGGGTTTCGTATGGATGCCTCGGTTGCTCTAGGGTTTTTTTCCACTCCTCCTGCTCTCTCCAATGTTTTTGTTTTTTTGTCCTTTTTTCTCACGTACGTGAATAAGTGGATATTTAAAGGGTAAGGTTTGCATGTGGGACGTAGGATTGCTTAGGGTTTGAATGAGTGGTGGGGATAGGATTAGCATTTTTGGTATGGATTTGGTTTAGTTTGGGCATGGGGTTATGTGGGATTTGGATGGGTTTATGGCTTTAAAGGGATAGGATTTAGGTTGGGCCGATGGTGTGGATTTATTATAATTGGGTTTGTGTTCACTTTTATTTTTAGGTTTGGTTTATATATTATTATTATGTATTAGGTTCAGCGTAGATTTTATTTGCTTAGGCCTGATGGTGGTCGGGTTTTATTTTTACTCATTTTATTATTTATTTTATTAGGTTTGAATTAAGTTTGGGATTTACCTTTATGGTTGGGCCTATGGGGTTTGATTTGGGCTTATTATAGCTTATTGTTTTTGGGTTTATGCTTATTTATTTTTTTAGTTTTAGGTTTGGTCTTGCTTTTATCTTAGTTTATTTTTATTTATTCTTTTAGGTTTGATTTAGGTCTGGTTTTGTTTTTGGGTTATTTATTTTTTTTAGGTTTAGGTTTTATTTTTTAGGTTTACGTTTAGGTTTTGGTTTTAGTTTTTTTCTTGTGGGGCGAAATGGGTTTATCGTTGGACCTATGGTGTTTGGTTTGGGATCGATCTACTAGTTCGGGTTTTAGGACAAATTTTGGCTTATTTTGGGTTTAAAGGGTCAGGTTGGGTCCACCACAGCTAAAGCATGATCCGAGAGGTCCACAGCCAAGTGACTGCAAAATCAATGTGTCTACAAAAGCCCTTCCCTAAGCAAGGTTGATAGAACCTAGACCGACGCTCAGGGTTGACAAGACACCTCGCTTGAGTCCACATGAGGGTGATATTTATTGTGGGGCCATGAGCCACTTATTCGGCAGATGCACCAAAAATCATGACTAGGGGCCTATACATGATGCTAATGCAAGGGTTGACACTAATGCAAGGTGACAGGGTAATGCATGATGCAAGGATGCATGAAACAGGTGACGTGTTAATAACCCATCTACCCACAAAGGGGAATTTGATGAGTGATTTGACTCACACCGAAAGAGGCCTGGATGAGATCATCGGGCTTGCCGAACGACGGGGGCACAATAGATTAATGGCCTATCAACTGGACAGTTTGGGGTATTAGCCCATAAGGACAATGGAGGCGTGGTAAGATATCGGACTTGCCGACCAAGGGTAGATTGATGACGGATGTCAACCAAACAATTTGGGATATCAACTCGAAGATAGACAGGGAGATTAGGCAAGGCTGTCAGGCTTGCCAACTAAGGGGTGGGATGTGATGAGATGATGGATTCATCGAGTGGCCAGTTTAGGTTGTCAACCTAGTTTGGGTGTTGTAAGTTGACGGACCTACTGACTAGATTGTTTAGGTTATCAGCCTAAGGGGGACTGATAAGTTAACGGACCTAACGACAAGATCGTTTAGGTTATCAACCTAAATGATAGTTTAGGTAATCAACTTCAATGATAGTTTAGGTAATCAACTTCAATGATAGTTTAGTTTATCAGCCTCATGGATAGTTAAGATATTAGCCTAATGAATAGTTTATGATATCAACCCAAATGGATACTTTAGGATATCAACCCAATGGTTAGTTTAGGCTATCAACCGAAATGATAGTTTTGTTTATCAGCCTCAATGACAGTTTAGAATATCAACCTAAATGGATACTTTAGGATATCAGCTTGAATGGATAGTTTAGGATGTCAGCATAGATAGATAGTCTAGGATATTAGCCTAGATGGATTGTAACATCTGTGCCTGGATTTTTCTCCATTAATTTTAAACCATGGATTTTCTTGTGATTATGTGTGTATGGTTTATTAATGGTAAATCCAGTTGTGTGTTGGTTGTGGTTGCTTCTCTGTGTTCTGTGCCTTGGTTTCTCCCCTGTGGTATGTTTTCTGTGACCAGTGGGTCAGTCCTGCTGTGGGACCCACTTGGGCTTGGGATTTGACTCAGTCAAGAGCCTTTTTTTTTCTTCCCTGTGGTGCGGGGCATTTATTTGGCCCGTTTCTCTTCTGCCCGTGAGCTACCTTTCTCCTTCCATGCCCGTGAGTTCCCTCTCTTCCACGCCCGTGAGCCTTTTTCTTCCACCCCGTGAGCTAGCAGGGGAGGGGCTGCCGATCCGTCCCCTTCGTTCAGCTACGTGTAGTTGAAGATGGCACCGGCGGGATTCCGGGGGAGGCAGCCTTGTGGGTGGTTTATAAGGGCGTGCTCGGCCGGGGGAGAGGCAGGAGGGGCAGTGGGAGTGTGGGAGGTTGAGTGCGGGTTCTCGTGGCTGAGGAGGCTCCGTGCGGGTGCTGCGGGGGCCCGCGCGGCTGAGGAGCAGCAGGGGAGCGTGCGGGTGGCAGTGCCTACGGGAGGCTGCGTGCGGGTGCTCCGTGGGTTCGCACGGCTGAGGGAGGGTCCGTGCGGGTGCTGCGGGTGTGCGCGCGGCTGAGGAGCAGTAGGGGAGCGTGCGGGTGGCAGTGCCTACGAAAGGCTGCGTGAGGGTGCTCCGTCGGTTCGCGCGGCTGAGGAGGAGCAGGGGTGCATGCGGGAGGCTGCGTGCAGGTGCTGCTGCGGCTTCGCGTGTGGGGAGCTGGCCAGGTACTCGTCCCGCCCCTTCTCTCTGTCTCTATTCTCTGTTGCAGCATGCTATAGTAGGGCTAATGTGTGGAAAAGGCATGATAGATGCATGAAAAAATTATGATAAAATGTGGAAATGATATGATTAAGTAGAATAGCATGTTTATGATGTTAATATGCTGATTTGTGGGTATTTTATGCGAATTTTGTGGTAATTTGTGGAAGCATGCTACAGTAGCTATTTATGAGCTTTATGACTTCGAGATTTTCTCTAGAACAGCATGCTTAAT
>JAMKQA010043309.1:0-21134 GCA_024699735.1 Posidonia australis | reverse complement strand
CCCCCCCCCCCCCCCCTATGAAAACCAAATTCACCATTGTGCCACCATGATTGAATCCCAGCCAGAGGATAAAAACGGTTAGAGGTTGATGGCCCAGATTTGAATCATCCCTCTATTTAAGCTAGCCTTGTCACCTACGATGAGATCCTTCTGCTTGTTGCTTGCTCTATACATCCATTGCACACCCATCTCATTCCCAAACTCACTCGTCACCCATTCTAGCTGTCGACCACCTCTCCTTGCTCATCGCTGGTGACACTTTTGCCACCAATTTGGGAAGAGCTTGTTGACCTTTGAACAGGTACCTGCATGGTTCCTTGACCACATTTCATTGCTTAGAAGCTTTGTGTGCATTGGTTACTTGCTTGTTTCTTCCTATGCCTTCATCCTTGTATTTGCATCTCGCTGGCGGAAAAGCCACCGACCCATGTGAGGCCACTGGCCTTTGAGCATGAGGTCAGGCTCCTCCAAGGGCGTCCTGGCTCACTCTTCTCATTTAACTTCACCTCTCGATTCCTCCACACAGTCCTCTACCATGGCTGGTCAAGGGAGGATGACACTAGCAAAACCCAATTGGATGGGGAGAATAGCCCACGCATGAGCATACATGTAATTAGTTTCCTGAGCCTTCCTTGGACTCCTCTCTACGTCACTCTTGTGCCACAGAGGACCGACAAGCCTCATCGACCCCTCTAATGGTTGGCGACGATCGTCCAATTCGGCAAATATAACCAAAGGTGGGGGAATGGCTTAGGCCTTTTCAATCCTTTCTCATCATGTTTTCAGGTTAGTTTTTTATCCTCTTTGCTTTAATGTTGCTTGCCCTACTTCTTTGTGTGCTATTGTGGCTTGGGGAAGGCAATGAGGGTCGTCCATCTATTGTAATTTTGGAATCTCGGGTCGATACTGTGAGCTCCATGTGTAGGTTCCCCAGTCCAGAGCACGGGTCAACCTAGCTTTCACTTGTTTGTCTATCATTATTCTGTTTTCGTGACACAGCTTGCTCTCGTGAGATTTTTGTTTTTTACTCTTTATAGCCATGCACTTGTTTCTTCGTTTGGAGTTTCGATCAGCTTCCTTGGACAATTAAAAGTCATATGGTTGGACCTATTTCTAGACCCATGACTAGCCTATGCGAGTGACCTACGTGGGTTGTCTAGGGATTTTCGACCATCATTAGACCGAGTCCCCATGCTTGTTTATCAGATCTATTGCACCTTTGATTGCTTTCTTTCTAGATTTTCTTCTTGTTGTGGTTGTCACATCATGTTTTTCACACCATCACATCATTTGGCTAAAAGGCAAACACAAATCGACATCAACATACCAACATAGCCACGCATATGATCAAATAAGTCAAGAAAGACCGATTCATCGAGCATATAGGGGTGCCTAATACCTTTTCCATGCGTAACAGGAGTCCTTACCCTTGCTTTGGCTCATAATGACTATTATGTTGCATCCATTAGCACAGATTTCTTTATTTTATATTTCTTATCGTGTTCTTATTATCTGTCTTGTGTTTTCTCGATTTTCCTCGTCTTCTGGTTCTCCTCTTAATAGACTAGGTGGCGACTTCAATTACTTTTCCTTATCCATGTGTCATTTATGGTTTGCTTTGCCCTTGTTCCTCTTTCTTTTTTAGACCTCAGGGTAGCGTCCACACAGCTAGCGACTCCACTGGGGATTCGAGACTCTAGCTTTCGTTTTGCCTTGTTCTTGTTTATGTGGCATTGTTGGTTCATTTGCTTATTCTTGTTTGCCTTGCTTAATGCTAGTTATGCCTTTTGTGATGTGATTGTTTTGTTTGCACAATTGCTATGTCACTACACATACACATGCCATGATATCATGCCTTTTGAGTTGATGTTTGTTTCCTTTCCACAAGCATGATCACAACATTGGCACAAGCCATGCACATGCCTTTTGATTGATGTGTGATGTATGCATGTCATGTTATTTGATTTTTTCCCCATTTTTTATCATTAATCTAGGACAATTAGCAACTTGTTTGCTTCCCCCTCCTGTTAAAATAAAAATCTACAAGAAGAAGTAATAGTTTGGGCAAAACTAGGGATAAAATGTTCATCCCCCCCACCCATTGGTTTAATAAAATTCAATTAAAAGCCATTTAAATCATGTTTTGCATGCTTGAAGCATATAGGATCATGCATCCTCTCTCCTATGAGTCCACCTACAACTACAAAGGATAGTCTCAATCTGTCCTTCAATTGCTATTGGCGTAGGATGACATGCCAGTCTATCCCCCCTAACCAAGGTCACATCGGTGTTAGTAGTGGGTACAGCCTATGCTTTGGCAGGGTCGATGCTCCTAACGCACCATCGTTCCACAGCATTGGCATGGGACGAGACCTTTCTTTCTAAACTTGTGTCGAAGACCCAGGAACCTATTGAGCAAAATCCGAAGTAGACGAGCTTTTAGGACACACTTAGTTGGTAAGAGAGAGCATATTAGAAGCATTCATGTGCATGTGTGCCATTCATGCTACCTTAATAAACTCTACATTCCTTCTACGTTATCCTCTTTTATACTGATCCTTTTCCTCTATCAAACAGGTCAACGTGCGAGTTCCCTAGCTGGAGCTTGAGTTCCATTTTGCTAACTCCCCTTTTGTTGGCCTAGTTTCTCAGTTGCCTTTTTGAGCTACTCGTTGCTTTCGACGATTGCTCGTCGTAGAGTTCGCCTGCCTCCTTACTGTTGTAGCCCCATTCATACCCAGTCTCGCTCAACTATGGCCCAATGCTTCGGTGAGCCTCTTCTCACTATTGTCTCTAAGGGGACATCGACTTCAGTCCCTCTCACCCTTGTGTCATCTACTGTGCCACCTACTCTGCCCACATACCAGTTCCAAGTATTTGGGGTTACTCTTCCCAATGTTTCTGAACGCTGGCAGACCTTCATCGATTTGGTACCTGTCACCGAGTCTGTCACAGTGACTACCACTCTAGCATTAGAGTCATCTGTCTCTGTCCCACCATTGAGCTCTATTATTGTTACTGCCCAGCCTAATACGATAGTTTCTATGGTAAGTTCTGCTCTACCTAGACAATGTAGCTTCCAACCCCCTCTGACATCTGCCCCGCTATCACTCCCGTCCCTTAGTATTGTTGCCAATAGGTTATCCTTTGACCAGGCACTGCATCTCATGGCTCTTGCTCAGAAGATGTAGGGCATGGCCCTTGCTCTAAACCCGGCTCTGTCGCCGTTTGCCTTTGCCTCCCCTGAGGTCCCTTTGTAGCCTCTATCGGCTTGCTAGATCACCCCCACTACACCTCCACCCTAGCCATCGCCCCAACTTTTGGTTACCTCGGCGATGGGGGTGTCGACCCAGTTTCTCACATCAACACCACCCACAGCACAGCATTTCACTCTGCCACATGGTGGTCAGCCTTTGAGTCTAATTGTAGCTCAGCATTATCAAGGTTTGTTGCCTAGATCCGTGCCAGTGCAGTAGCTACTGCACCTTTATTCTGCACCACTCCCTACACTACATACTACCACCCCTTCATCACTGCATCAGATACCAATCCCAGCATTCTTGTCATAACACAACACACCCCAGCATGGGTATGCCTGTTGTCGTGCTGCTACCTAGGTGGTATGGTAGTGGATCCGAAGGAGCACCTAGGTGTGACCAATACGGCATACGTAGTATCCACCGCCCAAGCTCCACCAGTCCCTCCAACAACGACCTTGGACGCTGTAACCACACCGGCGAGAGTGGCCACAAATGGGTGATATTTGCGCCAAAAGCGGCAAAGCCACGGCAAAAAGAAAAGGGGAAAAAATGCAAAAAATGCAGGAGTTGCCACCTAGTCTATTATGGAAGACGAGGAAAACCATAAAGACATGAAAAAATCATGCAAACAAATAAAAAAGGGGTTGCACAAACCAGAAATGCAGGTAAGGATCCCTGTTACGTGCGAGGAAGGTGTTAGGCACCCTCGCACGCCCGACGAATCGGTTTACTAATGATTTCTCTTTTTGAAATGTCGGCTTTTCAGCCTCTCGCTGTACGTCCGAGGGTGATATGCCATGCCATGCAAATGCTTGTGGTGTCTATAATATAGGCGCATGATGTGTAGGGGTGTGTCCTAATGCTTAGAAATATCGCTCGTATGCCGGGTCAAGAGTTGATGCAAGAATATTGCATGATAAGATCAGGGATCTAATATCTTGAGCGATTTATCATCCTTGCTTTCTATATGCCTAAATGCAAGCTAAAGTGCAAAAAAAACTACTGAAAACAGATAGTGCCTTCCTAATGCATCAAGGAAGAGAATCAGATGAAAACTCAGAAGCAAATTGGGTCGAGAAAAGCAAGCAAAACACAGGAAAGATATGCTGTGTGCTACTGAAAACAGGCTATTGCGCCTGTTTGGTGCGCCAGACTGGTGCGTCAGTCTGGAGTGCCACCTATGTGCGTCTACGTGGGCCAGAGACGTATGCAGAGGCAAAAACAGAAAGTCAGGTAAAGCAAAACATCAGAGGATGCACTCTGGAAAACATGCAGTAGAATCATTCTGGAAAAACTTGGGAAACATGCCTTGAAAGAGTTAAAATATGTAAATGCAATGCAATGATCTTGAGCTCAAGGGCCTGAAGCCTCACACAAGATCTCACTCATTTGAACTAGATGCAGGAAGCAATGATTTAGCCAAGCCTCTGGATCATGGACTGATACACATGGTTCTCACAAGGGAGTAAGGTGCAATCAGTCTACCAGATTCAGCCTGGAACTGAATAATAAAACAGAGAAAAACAAATGGAAAACAGTCTGATCGAAAGCTGAAAACATGCAAATGGCATCTCGGCAAACCAGAGAATCAATCAGGAAGAAACAAGCTTAAAACTCTGCGATAAGACCAGGCAAGGATGGTGTTGAATGCAAGTGCTCTGATCTCTGACCAGTCTGGTGCGCTTGCTGAGTGCGCCAGACTGGTGCGCGGGTTTGGTGCGACAGGGATATGCGCCCTAGGGATTCTGGATCAGACTGTGACCTGATCCAGAACCCACCCAGCAGAGATACAAGGGGGATTCATGCAAGTGCTAAAGGGTCTATGCTATGATAAAAACTGGAAACATGCTGCGAGTGTATAGGATCAAGGATCATCATGAAAACAAAGCATTTGAAGCCAAGGCAAGTTGGTGGATTTATGCATAAAAACGTGTGAAATACTCAAGAACAAGCATGATCTGGATAAAACGAATCAAAATACGAGTAAGTGATGACCAAATGCGCATGCTTCTACGTGCAAGGGCATACATGGTGCATGGCAAAACACTAAGCACGGATACAATTGCTCATGTTGATTACATGCTAGAAGTGCAAACATGGATTAACATGGAGATTAGTTGCATAGAACAACAAGCATGATATCATGAAAACTACAAAAGCATGGAATAAAATAGATCATACGTAATGTTTTAAGCATGTTTTATTCAGTTCAGAAATGGCATTAAGAAAATAACAATGGAGGTAGAATGCCTACCTCACGAAGTGTTCCTTCTTGAAATAGCAGAGATAAGAAGGTCCTTATTGCTTTGGAAGGCTCTGGGACGCAAGGAGGTTCTCCAGGGAACGACAATAAGCTGCTGGACTGGTGGAGAAGCTCGTGCAGAGGTCGGGTTTTAGAGGAGAAAGTGGCTGGGTGCAGGGATTTCTACTCAGGATTCTCAGCTTCTCAGGATTTAGAGGACCTCTACTACTTTCTAGAGGCAACTCTCCCACCGAATTTCTAAGTCTCAAACTTCGAAAAATATAATGGTAAAGGCTACACGATCTCGCATTTGAAAACATATTGCGAAGACCTTGTAGAGCTTCAGGTTGATGAAAGGCTCCTGATTCATCTTTTCTAGAAGAGTCTGACCAAACCTGCCCTAAAGTGGTTTACTTCCTTGGACATGGTGTCAAACAAGATGTTGAATGACCTCATCCAAGCTTTCTTGGAGCAATATTCTTTGAACCGTGACCTAGCCCCCAAGCGTGAGGACTTGGCCGCCACCAAGCAGAAGCCCCACGAATCATTTCGAGAGTATGTTGGGCATTGGCATGCTCTTGCTTCACAAGTCCGCGATTGACCCTCTGATGAGGAGTCCATCAAGATGGTCATACGTGGAGCACAGCCAGCAATCGGGGCATTGCTGAGCATATAGCCTATCACCACCTTTGCATGTCTGATCCGAGTTAGTGCTTGTATGGAAAGTTCGTTGTGTAGCGGTAACTTTCCCGCACTTACTACATTCTCCAAGCAAGCTACCACCCCCAGCCATAATATCGACAGCAGCAACAACAATAACAACAACAGCACGAGCAACAACTTCAACAAGAGGAGGGATCCCCCAAGACCGCCTGCAAATGTAGCGAGCCACCAACTCAACATCAGCTAGTTTATACACCCACTCACAGAAAATCACACACTCCTCACATCACCACCACTGCTAAGTCAGTGTACCCTGTTGCGCCGGCAAGCCAAGGATTGCATCATGGTTAAGGACGTCTACGATGCCTAGAGTGGCAGTATACCTGTAGACATCCCATATGCTTGCAATTGGACCCTAAACCTAGACTTAGTCTAAAACCCTAGACTTAGCCAAAACTTAGTCCAAAACCCTAAAACTAATTCAAAACCCTAAAACTAACCTAAATGTAATTCAAAATCCTAAATCTAATTCAAAATCCTAAATCCAATTCAAAACCCTAACTTAAGCCCTAACCCTAAACCTTAATCCAAAATCCTAATAACCTATAACAACCTCTAACCACCTAAACAAACCCTAACCACTTCCCACTTCACCATAACAACCTATAACAACCTCTAACCACCTAACCACTTCCTACTCCACCATAACAACTTATAACAACCTTTAACTTTCCAAACAAACCTAACCACTTCTCAACATCGGTGAGCTTCGGCGAGCTCCAGCAACCTCCATCACTACTAGCTCATGGAAGCCCTAATCAGAGCTCAATTTCTTTCCAATTTAGCTCCTTGGGTCCTACTCTACCTTCCCCAATTGATTCCAGTAAAGGCAGGTGGTTCCCTTGGCCGAAATCAAGCGGAGTTTGGGTCGCTGGACATGACTCTCTGGCGAAGGAGGTGGGGACACAAATCCAGTGAGTGATTCATGCCCTAGTGTGCTCCATTCGCTTAGGCCTGGTCCCATCTAGCTTCTCCACCCCTCTGGACGCCGCAACATCTCCTATGGATGCCTCTAGGAAGAGCTCACCGGACGCACCCTCACCGTAGCCAGTGAAGAAGGTGAACAGTGAAGATCAATTGGACGCCTCCCGCCTCTCCGCGTCTCTCTGAGCATTAGGGAAACTTCCTCTGCTCTCCCCCTGCACTCTGAAAGCTTCCTCACCCCGATTCCAACCCCGAACGACCTCCACAGTCGAGCTCACCGGAGAGGATCGGGTTGATGGTGAGCAGGATCCAGGGGGTGAGGAATGGCACCTTTTCTTGCCTTGAGTGGTAGAATCTCTTCCTCTCTGTGCCCCCAAGCCTCTGACAGCCCAGAATCATCTCTCTGCCACCTCTAGCGACCCTTTCTTCCCCGTCACCGTCACCAGAGTCGTGTTGATGGCGAGGGAGGTGGGAAGCGACCTCCGACCGTCTAGTGCCTCATCGGAACCACTAGATGTGTCCCTTTTCCCTCCTTCTTGCTCCCGATGGGCTTGGGTGCCATATCAGGCATCAAGGAGGCCTGGAAAGACATCCCAGATGGTCGTCGACAGGGGGGTTTTGTTGTCAGCGACCGTCGTTCTTTTTAAAATAAAAAATAAAAACTTCTTTTAAAAAACTCTATTTCTTTTATTTTGTTTGCAACTAGGTCCTTACATTTTGCTTTTAGGTCCTTGCATTAGTTTTTAACCTTTTTAATAATGCTTTGTTTTGAAGAATTGTAGTGTGAGCCTTGAACATTTTTGTTAATGTTTTCCAGGCTTTAATTTTTGACATAAACCCTCTAATTTACTTTTAATTCATCTTAAGTCCATAGTTTGCATAGAAAACCTTGGATTTCATTGAAATTGTTCTGAATGCATGATTTTCTTGCACAATTGCAAATTAAACCCTAGAGATTTAAATATTTACTCAAATGTGTTCACAATTGCATTTAAAACCCTAAACTTTACTGATTTCACATTGAATGCATGTTTTTAAGGGTAAATTTGCAGAACAGACCCTGAAGTTTCATTTTTCAAACATAAGTCCATTATCTTGCACATTTAACCCTGAATTTCTTCAAAATTGCATTAAACACATGTTTTATTAACAAAATTGTAGATTAAACCCTAGGAATCCTGATTTTGACCAAAAATGCATAGTTTGGCACATTTAACCCCTAATTTCTTCAAAATTACAAAAAATGTATTTTCCTAAGCATTTTTGCTGATTTAGCCCTAGAATCTCAGCCTTTATTTAGAATATGTGTTTTTTGCACAGAGGCCCTTGGAATTTACATATTTCACACATGCTTTCTTTTTGTACCCTTTTTCATGCATGTATCCTTATGCCTTCTTTCTTGCATCATGCACACATTTCCAACCTATTTCAAATTTGGTTTTCACATTATTTCCTAGATTTCTTCCGATTTTCACGATTTTGATTTGATTTGATTTTCCATCGCATGAGGGCGTACATTAACAGGCTTAACAATGTCGACATTGACCCGAATGAGGCTTATTTTCTCCCATTTGAATTTCTCAGATTTTTTCAAGTTTCCACTGATTTATGTGATGCTTTCCGAGTATTCCTGATTTTCACGATTTTCCTCATCGCCTAAGGGCGTACAGTAAAGTGGTATTTTTAATGCCTACATTGTCCCTCGGATTATCATTTTTCTTTTTTATTCATTTCTTCTCTTGGATTTGGTATGTTTTCGAATTCATCTTAGGCATGTGCATTTAGAGTGGATAGGCAAAAACACAACAGACCCATGCGTAACAACAATCCTTACCCTTTCTCTGGCCTGCATTGATTTGTGCATTACATCCATTAGGCACAGAGCATACATGTGTTTTTTCTTCGCATTGATTTCCGTAGGTTTTCCCCTTTGTGTTTGGTTTTCCTCGTCTTTCCATTAAAAGACTAGGTAACGACTCCTTTTCCTTATCATTTTCTTATCTTTCCTTGGTGTTTCCGAGTCTAGTCTCCTTCTTCGGATTCACCATCTTCATCGTTACTGTATTAGGACTCATCGTGTGCTTCCACGCACATTGGAGAGCTGTGCAAGGTTCCACCGACATGGTCATAGGAACTGGCGACTCTGCAAGGGATAACCAGATTCTAGCTTTTGTTTTGGTTTTCTTGCTTGTTATTGGTCTATACACTTTGTGATTGTTTGCTTGTTGTACATATTTGACTGGACATGCCTTTTATGCCTTTTTGCACATGACCTGATACATGCCTTTTGTTATGATGCTTGCTTTTCTTCACTTATTTGTAAGCACCACACTAGCACATGCCATGCTCATGCCTTTTGCTTGTTGGTTGAGTGTTTGGATGCCATAATTGTGTGTTTTCTTTCCCTTTTTGTATTTGCCATGATTAGGAGAGTAGAGACATGTTTGTCTCCCTCCTTGGTTAATAAAACACACAAACTCAGACACGCAAATAAAAAGGCATAATTAGAGATGAATCCTCACAATCCCCTTGGCTTAATAAAACGCAAGTACAAGGCACAAAAGCATATTGCATGATTGATCATATAGGGCATGCATCTTCTCCTCTGAGTCCACCCACAGTTTGCGAAGGACAATTCTAGTAGCCCATTCTATAGTTTTGGCGTAGGGCATGTTGCTAGTTTGTCCCCCCTTGTCCAAGGTCGTGTCGGTGCTAGTAGAGGATATAGCTCCATGCTACTGTAGGAGACAAGGCCACCAACACACCACCCGTTCACTACCTGCGCCTTGGCCAGGATTTAGAACGAGAACCTTACTCTTCTGACTAGAGTCAAAACCCAAACCCATGAGTGCGTCCCAAGTGGAACTGCATAGTGAGAGAGTGCATATTACTAGCATTCATATGCATGTGTGCCATTCATACTACCTTAATGAACAATTGCATAGCTCACTTGTTTCTTTTGTTGTTCTGCCTTTTCTTCTTCGCTAACACCTTAGGTTTTTTCCTCTGTCAGGTATAGAGTGTTGTGTGCAAGTTCCTAGGCTAGAGCCTGTGAGTTCGTTTCAGTGACCTCAGTCTTGAGGCATTGTTCTCAACTGTCTTTCCCTGAGCTATCCGTCACTTCCTACGATAGCTCCTCGTAGGTGTCGTCCTCTAGTTTGCAATCGCAGTCCCATCCTTACTCGTTCCCGGTCCATTATGGCCCAATGAGCCTCAGAGACCTTTGTACCAGCTGCTTCAGAGGAGATCCTTGTTTTTGCCCCTTCTTCTTCCTTTACTTTGACATCTGTAAGTCCACTTGCACTCCATGACAGTCACTTCTAGGCACATGGAGTTCCCTGTCGTCCGGTTTCGGGACACTAGTTGACCCTTATTAGTCTAAGCCCCTGACTAAGGCAGTTACTATGACCACCACAATGGCATTTGATCTAATGATGTCCTGTCCTATAGTTGATTCAGCTCCACTTGACACACAACTAGTTGCGATTGCTTCATCTATAGGAACTCAACCTATCGAATCCTTGAACTTCCAGCCCCTTGTGACATCTCTCCCGCTTGCTCTTTCAGCCCTCGATACTGCTACCGATGGTTCAATCACTATGCAATCTCAGCAGCTTCCAGCCCATGCACAAAGGCTGCAAAGCATGGCCATCTCTTTGGATTCTACTTTGACTACACCTGTTTATCCAGATCTTGAAGATCCATCCCCGCCTACTCAGGCATTTCATGCTGCACCAGTCACAACACCACCGCAACCGTCACCACAGCTTCTCGCTGTCTCGACAACAGGCGCTACTACCTTACCATTAGTATCATTACCACTGAAAACACAGCATATTCCTCCATCTGCTGGTGGTTAGCCTTTTGGGCTGACAGGAGTACAACGACTTGTGAACCCGACCATACCAGTTCAGCAGTTGTTGCTCCCAGACATTCAACACCACATCCAGCACAGCATACTATCATTCCTGCACCCTTGCATCAGATACAGGCCTCAGCATTCATTCCACCACAGACAACACACATGCACGGGTACGTTGGTCATCACGCCGCAACACCAGGTGGTGAGATGATAGATTCGGAGGAGCACATGGGTGCTACAAACACAGCATACGCGGGACCCGCCCCAACTGCACAATCAATGTCAACAGCAACCCCAAATGCACTTCTCACCATGATGAATGACTTGGAGAGAGCATTACGACAAGTGTAGGGCGGGGATCGCTAGTCTTACACCTTCCAAGACCTCTGCTACTTTCCACAGGCTATACTCTCTTCGAACTTTCACATCCCGAAACTTGAAAAGTATAATGGTAAAGGCTGCCTAGTTTCACATCTTAGGGCGTATTGCGGTGATCTTGCTTAGTTGCAAGCTGACGAGAGACTTCTTATTTGCCTTTAAAGTGGTTCACATCTCTAGATATGACCACCATTAAGACCTAGAATGATCTCAGCCATGCTTTTTTGGAGCAATATTCATTCAATCTTGACATGGTCCTAAAGCGTGAGAACCTGGTCGCAACAAGGCAGAAGCCTCACGAGCTGTTTGCGGAGTACATTGGGCACTAGCGAGCCCTCGCTTCATAAGTTCGCGATAGACCATCTGATGAAGAGTCTATCGAGATAATAATTCAAGGAATGCAGCCAGCCACAAGGGCCCTGCTGAGCATTCAACCCATTTCCATCTTTGCATTCCTGATCAAGGCTAGCATCCGTGTCGAGAGGTCACTGCATAGCGGAAGTTCTCCTGCATTAGCGGCATTCGCCAAGCAAACCATGGCTTCAGGAGCAACCAGCAACAGCAATGGATCCAACATCGGATATACGCGAAAGGACACCGCTAAGAATGTCGTGGCATATGTAGGAGCCCCCGTTATGCCGGTAAGTGTGATGAGCTTGCCAGCACAGAGTTAGGTAGTCTATACTCCTACACCTAGGGCACCAAGTACATCACAAATCACCACCACTACTGGGCTAGTCTACCAACCCGCACTGGCAAGGCAAGGGCGCAACTTAGGACCAAGACAACCTCAACGACCCGAGAGGGATTACACTCCTCTGGTTGAGCCGTTGAGTGTCATGTTTCCCAATGTTGCGTCACTCTTAAGGCTTCTGGAGGTTCGCCCACCACCGAACCCACTTCCAAAGTGGTTTAAAGCGGATTTATATTGCAGTTACCATAGAGCCACGGGGCACTCTACAGATAATTGTTTTACACTTCGAGGTGCAATTCAGGACTTGATTGACTAGAAGGTCATCATTATCAACACACAGGAGGCAGAGTCTGTGCCCGCTGCACCAACACCACATTCCTTTGCATCTACACATAGCAATATAGTCAACCGACCCTTGCCTGAGCATGCACCTGGAACTTCAGGAGTTAATTTCCTTTCTTTTGTTGAGACTGCACCTCCACAGTTTGACTCTTCCCTTCTCATTCATGACATCTCATATCCTTTTCCTTATCAGTTTAGTCGATCTTTTATTGAAGCTTCCAGTTTTGCAATCAATATGATTCAGCTGACTGCTAGATCGAGGTGCACAGTTGCAAGACCTATCATGCAACCCACTTCATCAACAGTTAGTTTGCTGGCCAAACCGAAACATGACCTGATCCACCGAATGCCAACTCTAGTCCCAGTGGAATTGAAGGCTCATGCTCTTGTAGTTGTTAACGTGACACAGGATACTCACCGTACGCCTTATAGTTACACCATAGAAATGTGTGCTGAGGTAACATGGTTAGGACGGGTATACAAGGCCTCAATTCCTGCAAACAAGCCCAATTAGCCCACAGCTCCATCTTCCCAACCAAGAAGCCAAACTCCCAATCATATCCCTGAAGAAATAATCTCGAGAAGTAACCCCACCATTGCCAAAATAGATCCACCTGTAGCTGACATCACGGCCCAATTAAAGAAAGTTAAAGCAAATATTTCCATTTGGGACCTAATCCATACGTCTGTTGAACACCGAGAGGCCTTTCTCTGAGTTTTCTAGGCCGCCCATGTTTCCCCAACAATACAACCAGCAGCTTTGGTGAGCATTGTAGGGATGATAGCTGCGCCGCAGGTGATCTCCTTCTCTAGCTCAGAACTACCCCCATCCAGGACCAATCATAACCAACCGCTGTTTATCATAGTGCAATATCAGAATTTCCGCATTCTTCTTACTTTGGTGGATAATGGCGTTGGTTTAAATGTATGCCCTTTGCGAACTGCAAGTCAGGTCGGATTTAAATTCGAGGACATTACCCCAGCCATGAAAGGAATGACAGCATTTGACAACACGCACCATGATGCTCTAGGGATTTTGATCATTCCTCTAATCATTGGTCCTGCCGGTTTTGAGGTTGAGTTTTATGTTGTTGATCTTAAGCCATCCTTCAATCTCCTAATTGGGCGCCCCTGGCTCCACAAGCTTTAGGTTATCCCCTCAACTCTTCACCAATTGATTAAGTTTCGTTGGAACAACTTCATTGTTGTTGTAATGGCGGAAAATCTCGAAAAGGAGAAGGTTGAGGCAGCCTCTTCAGTATCTCTCCAAACCGTCCATTTTGACCTTATGCCCTCTGATGTACTATACTGTGTCAACCACTTTGAGTAGGTCAATTTCATTTCGATTCTCGAGCGTGCTAGCCATTTGGCCGCTTTTGGCAATACTTTCTTGATGGTCGAGAATCTGTGTCAGAGGTGAGGGTACTAGAAAGGAGCACCTCTCGGGTGGAATGGCCAAGGAATCGTTGAACCAATTGCTGCGGAGAAAAGACGAGAGTTCGAAGGACTGGGATACGAGTGGAAAGCACAGGATGGATTCTTGAGGTGTCGTAAGTTCCGAAAACTCACTATTCCATGGGGTTTAACTAACTTTGTTAGTGCAGGATTGTTGGATCCCAATCAGAGTCTTGTTCTTGCAAAGTCTGAATAGAGTAAACCAATCAGTGGATTAGAGTGGATATGTGTTGTGGACTACTACTCTGAAGAAGAAGTCGTGGATTGTATAACAGATTCAACATCGTCCTTTCCACCGAGGACCACTATACTGGCATTGCCACCTGCGAAGACAGCCGAAGGTCTTCCTACGGATCCGACTACAGTCTCGATTTCAACAGGAGTAGCCTCAGTCGCAACATCATCAGTATATCAATTAGCTTTGATAGGGTTACAGTCGAGACAGCTGGAATCACCACCTAAAGTACCGAAAACTACCAGTGCCTACTATGTAGATTTCACTTCTGATGAAGATGAGGGGGATGTTGTAGTAGCACTAGTTGACAACATGCTTAGTGAATTGGAAGTCCTATTTCAGGAGTAGTTGACGGCACTAGTGGAAGACACACAGAGTGAACTCAGGCACAGAAAGGGAAAAGCAGTAATAACAGAATACATCGCAGAACAAACAATTTCGCAGGGTCAATCTTCTATCATGGCCCTAGAAGAGGACAGATCACGGAACACTAGACCAGAAGAGTTTATCTCCTATCATCCTAGAGGCGGGTCTAGGTGGTATTATCAGTCTTAGCCCCACTTGAGTAGTGGGGTCCTAAAAAAAAAGATCCTGAGTTAGGCTCAGGAGAGAATGCAGGCAGCAGCACTCACATCAGTTAAGCAGAGGATAACTGCCCACCTGTCATACAGACCACTCAAGAAAATCAGGAAAATGAAAACATTTATTTACATAATAAGGTTGTGAAGCAAGTGAAACAGCTAGATACATCTACAAGTTCAAAAATGGTAGAATCTGAGGTCGTCAAAGGTGCATACAGGAAGACCAGAGTTACAGTAACCGTTCTAAAGCATCATCAAGGGTAGAATGCTGAGGAAATGTATACCTTTGGAGACACAAATCCATCATTCCAATAAGAAGTCCTTCCCGAGCTTATTGCATATGTGTAACCATGCCAGTGTAACCACACAAGGAGCCTTAATACGATCACAGCGAAGATGGTGAATCCGGAGAAGAAGACTGCGCTCGGAAACACCAAGGAAAGATAAGAAAAGATAAGGAAATGAGTCGCCACCTAGTCTTTTAATGGAAAAACGAGGAAAACCAATCACAAAGGAAAAATTCCCAAAGAAACCAAGGCGAAGAAAACATATGCATGCTCCATGTCTAATAGATGTAGTACACAAATCAATGCAGGCTAGAGAATGGGTAAGAATTCTTGTTACGCATGGGGAAGGGGTTAGGAAACCCCATGCGTCTGAAGAACTCGATCTTTCTAGGTTTCCTATTTGCTAATGGTCTACTGAGTGTATGCTTGCCTATTCTGAGTGCACATGCTAAAGATGATTGGAAAACATGTCAAATCGAAGAGAAGAAAAGAGAAAAATGATAATCTGAGGGACAATGTAGGCATTGCAAATGCCGCTTTACTGTACGCCTTTGGGCAATAAGGAAAATCGTGAAAGTCAAGAATACTCGGAAAGCGTCTCGTAAATCAGTTGAAACTTGAAGAAATCCAAGAAAATTAAATTGGGGAAAATAATCCTCATTCGGGTCAATGTCAGCATTGTCAAGCCTGTTAATGTATGCCATCGGCGATGGAAAACCAAATCAAATCAAAATCGTGAAAGTCAGAAGAAATCCAGGAAATGATGTGAAAATCGAATTCGAAACGAGTCAAAAATGTGTGCATGATGTAAGGAAGATGGCATGAGAAAATATGCATGAAAAAGGAGAACAAAATGCATGTGTGAGTGAAAAATGTAAATTCCAAGGACTTTTGTGCAAAATTCACAAATTCTAAATGAAAACTCCAACTCTAAGGCCAAACCATCAAAAATACGTAGGAAAACAAATTTTGTGTAATTTTGAAGAAATCTGGGGTCAAATGTGCAAAACCGTGCATTTTTTGTCAAATTCAAGATCCCTAGGGATCAATAAGAAATTTTTCCATTAAAACATGTATTTAATGCAATTCTGAAGAAATTCAGGGTCAAAAGTGCAAGAAAAAGAGTTCATGTTTGAAAACAGTAAGTTTCAAGGACGGACATGCAACTTTACCCTAGAAAACATGCATTTAGTGAGAAATCAGTCAAATTCAGGGGCTAAAATGCAATTTCGAACACATCTGAGTATATATTTAAATTCCCAGGGTTTGATTTGCAATTATGCCAGAAAAAATGCATTCAGAACAGTTTTAGTAAAGCTCAGGGCTTTAAATGCGAAACTGTTGAACTTAAATGCATGAAAAGAAACTCAGAGGGTTTATGTCAAATTTTAAAGCATGAAAAACATTAACAAGAATATACTGGGGCACATTGCAATTCTTCAAAGAAAATCTTTATTTAAATGACTTAAAATCTTATGCAGGGGCTTAAATGCAAAAAATGAGGACTAAGTTGTAAGAAATGGAAAAGATCTGAAGTTTAATCAAATGAAAAACTATTTATTACTATTATTTTTTAAAAGAAATAGTGGTCGTCGGTGAAGGAGCTCCCCCGTCGACGATCGCCTGGGATGCCCTTCTGGGGCATCCCGACACCCGATTATCCATCAGACTTCACTGAGAGCAAGAGGAGAGAAAGAAATAGTGATCCAATGGTTTGAATTTCGGCTTCAACGGTCGGAATTGGTTCCCCATCCCCTTCGTCGTCGACACAACTCCAGCGATGGTGCCGAAGAAGAAGAAGACTCTGGGAAGCGTTGGATCAGAGATTCGAGGCTCCTAGAAGTATGAGGGCGATGAGTGGATCATTTTCCATCCTCTAGAGGCAAGAAAGGGGGGAGTCTATCGATGTTGGGTTCCGCCTACCGCCACCGTCATCTTCTCCGATAAACATGGTTGCGGGGGTGATTCTAGGCACGAAAATTGGCTCTGATGGCTCCAGAGTGTTGGGGGCGTGCCGTGGAATATTCCTGGAGGCTTAGAGTGGTGCAGCGAAGCAGGAGGCGCATGATCCATCGCCGCTACCAGTTAGTCTTCCCCAGCGACGACGACTAACTCCAGCAATTCCTTGGGGGGCAATGAAGCAGCGCACCAGGGGTCGGAGAAGCAAGAAGGACCTGAGGGAAAGAGGATCGAGTGTCTTGGGGCACGAATCGAGCACTGGATTTGTGCCCCCACCTAGGTCGCTGAAAAATGACTCCGATGACCCTTGGAGCTATAATTCTAGCCAGGGAAAGCCTCTGGCTCTATTGGGGAAGGAAGAGGGAGATCTGGGAAACCATTTTTGATGAAAATTGAGGTTAGAGGGAAGCTTACCTAAGTGGACAGTGGTGAGGGCCGCCGGACGTCGTTAAAGCTCGCCGAAAACTACCTGAAACTCAGATTTTTCCCCTCCCGGAGCTTCCTCTTTGCTCTTGGACTTCTCTGGTTGCTCTGGTTGAGAGAAAAAACCTTAGTAGCTCTCCTCTTAATTTTTTCAAGCTTTTTCTCTCTCCTTTTTTCCACCTTTTTTCTCTTGCAAATGGGGGGTACTTATAGGCTTGCAAATGGCTATGGTTGTTAGAGTAGTTGGTTATGTTTAGTTAGAAGTTGTTGGGGGTTGCTACAAGTTGTTAAAGGTTGTTATGATGAAATGGGAATTGGTTAAGTTTGTTTAGGTGGTTAGAGATTGTTATAGGTTGTTATGGTGAAGGTGGGAATTGGTTAAGTTTGTTTAGGTTTTAAATGAGGGTCTAGAGTTTGACCTAGGTTTTAAGGTTTAGTTTAGGATTTGAAATTAGGGTTTAGGGTTTGACCTAGGGTTTAGGGTTTTGAATTTGATTTTAGTTAGTTTTAGGGTTTAAGGTCCTATTGCAAGCATATGGGGTGTCTATAGATGCTCCTCCCTGAGCGAGGTCGGAGGACGAATGGAACAGAGACCGATACTCAGGGTTGACAAAGACACCCTGCCCCTTCTTACATGGAAAAGAGAACAATAGGTGGAGATCGTCGCTTAGAGTTGACGAAGATGCCCTGCCCGAAGTTGCAAGAAAGAGTTAGCTATTGGCAACCAACTACCAGTCGGTGAAAGCACTAGAAGTCATGTCCTGTCTCCCTGAGCGCCACAGTTGAAGCCAAAATCACAAAAGACAATACTAATGACAAATGCTGACAAGTTGACGACCAATCAGCTCCTAAAGGACATGACTAATTATCACACTTGTCAAGAAAAGCGTCAGACATGACTCACAGTGCTTGCCGACCGAAAAGTGATTGGTCACAGAAGTCATCCGGGTAGTTCAGGCTACCAGCCCGAAAAGAAGGAACAAAGCGAGTGGGGAATCCATTGGGCACCACAAGTATTGGCCGGGTAGTTCGGGATACCAGCCCAAGAGAAAGAGAGCACCACAGAACACCGGACCTGCTGACCAACAAGATATACACCTTGACAGGTGCCCATTGGGTAGTTAAGGGTACCAGTCCACAGAAGGAAGTTGGTGTAATCCATTTGGAGCATGACCAAAGGGGGGCACCATCGATACCAAACTCTTAGAGTAAGGATCAAATGGGGCATGGAAGGTTACGGACCTGTCGACCGGAAGGGAATATGGCGATATCAACCTAAGTGATAGTTTAGGATATCAACCTGAATGATAGTTTGGGATATCAACCTAAGTGATAGTTTAGGATATCTGCCAAAGTGATAGTTTAGGATATCAACCAAAATGATAGTTTAGGATATCAGCCTAAATGATAGTTTTAGATATCAACCTGAGTGATAGTTTAGGATATTAGCCTGAGTAATAGTTTAGGATATCAGCCTAAGTGATAGTTTAGGATATCAGCCTAAATGATAGTTTAGATATCAGCCTAAATGATAGCTTAGGATATCAACCAGAGTGATAGTTTAGGATATCAACCTAAGTGATAGTTTAGGATATCAACCTAAATGATAGTTTAGGATATCAGCCTGAATGATAGTTTAGGATATCAACCTGAATGATAGTTTAGGATATCAGCCTAAATGATAGTTTAGGATATTAGTCAAAATGATAGTTTAAGATATCAACCGAAGTGATAGTTTAGGATATCAGCCTAAGTGGTAGTTTAGGATATTAGCCTAAGTGATAGTTTAGGATATCATCCTAAATGATAGTTTAGGATATCATCCTAAGTGATAGTTTAGGATATCAGCCTAAGTGATAGTTTAGGATATCATCCTAAGTGATAGTATACGATATCAGCCTGAATGATAGTTTAGGATATCTACCTAAGTGATAGTTTAGGATATCAACCTGAATGATAGTTTAGGATATTAGCCTAGGTTATAATTTAGGATATCAGCCTAAGTGATAGTTTAGGATATCAGCCTAAATGATAGTTTAGGATATCAGCTTCGGTGATAATTTAGGATATCAGCGTAAGTGATAGTTTAGGATATCAACCTAAGTGATAGTTTAGGATATCAACCTAAGTGATAGTTTAGGATATTAGCCTAAATGATAGTTTAGGATATCATCCTAAGTGATAGTTTAAGATATTAGCCTAAATGATAGTTTAGGATATCAGCCTAAGTGATAGTTTAGGATATCAGCTTAAGTGATAGTTTAGGATATCAACCAAAATAAATGATAGTTTAGGATATCAACCTAAGTGATAGTTTAGGATATCAACCTAAGTGATAGTTTAGGATATCAGCCTAATGATAGTTTAAGATATCATCCTGGGTGATAGTTTAGGATATCAGCTTGAGTGATAGTTTAGGATATCAGCCTGGGTGATAGTTTAGGATATCAACCTAATGATAGTTTGGGATATCAGCCTAAGTGATAGTTTAGGACATCAGCCTAAGTGATAGTTTATGATATCAGCCTAAATGATAGTTTAGGATATCAGTTTAAGTGATAGTTTAGGATATCAGCCTAAGTGATAGTTTAGGATATCAGCCTAAGTGATAGTTTAGGATATCAGCCTGAATGATAGTTTAGGATATCAGCCTGAATGATAGTTTAAGATATCAGCCTAAATGATAGGTTAGGATATCAGCCTAAATATCAACCTAAGTGATAGTTTAGGATATCAGCCTGAATGATAGTTTAGGATATCAGCCTGAATGATAGTTTAGGATATCAGCCTGAATGATAGTTTAGGATATCAGCCTAAGTGATAGTTTAAGATATCAACCTAAATGATAGGTTAGGATATCAGCCTAAGTGATAGTTTAGGATATCAGCCTAAGTGATAGTTTAGGATATCAGCCTAAGTGATAGTTTTGGATATCAGCCTAAGTGATAGTTTTGGATATCTATCAGATTGATAGTTTAGGATATCAGCCTGAATGATATATCTCTCGATTTTGTTTCTTCCGAAATGAGAATCCAAAGGGAAAGGACTTCATCCAGCTTGGAGTGAAGTCAAGGAGAATTTCTATGAATTTCGTGCTTTCGGACATGAATCTGGGAGACAAGGATGCAGGGGTCCTGACCAACTGTTTAGCCAAAAGGATTTGCCAAGGGGATCTTATTTAAGTACCAGCGCACCCTGGATCGTTGCCACTGTGGGGGATGTCAGTTGAAACAGTTTAGGAATTTGTTGTATAATGCTGTTGTGAATTCAGAGTGTTTGTGACATGCCAAAGATGCCTCAAATCTAATGCTTGACTTACTATAGTGCCTGCTATAGTTGTCACTTTGTAGGGGCCATTATGTAATGAACGTCACTTCTCTATAAGAAAGTGCACTGACCATCATTTGGAAGATAATTCGCACCAAGTGTTTTCAAAACAGTCCTTTTCCCCACAAAGTAGCTTACATGCCCCTGGTCGAAGGCTCTAGTTCAGTTGCATAGTAAGTTGATGTTTTGTCAGGTGCATGATAGGAGACTTTCGACCAAAGAGCAGCTGACATGCCTCTGGTATTGGACTAGTTGGACATCACTTGAGGGTATGGGGTCTTGGAAGCCAGATGTAACTACAGATGTTCCTTGGACCACTGGAGTACTTGAGACCATCACTAGTCGAAGCAAGTGATACATTCATCAAGTGACTAGAATTATGTATACCTACATGCCATCCTGTATTGTACTTGGAAGGCAGAAGGAATCAGGGCAACTCGAT